>CP053465.1:110947198-111226033 GCA_022644695.1 Cenchrus purpureus | reverse complement strand
GCTCGACTCCTCCCACCCCCCGTATTGAGCACGGTGGAAGCACTAAGCCCTGACCACACAAGCTTTCGGACCAACCTCCGAACCCACGACCACGAGAACCAAAGCGAGCATCCTCACGAGGCCTGAGCCAACTGTTGTCGCCTGACACCAGTCGGGTGTAGTGCCGATCGGCCGGTGTAGCTTGGCAACACCACTGTTGCCTTCCGGTCTCCCCAAGCGGGAACCGTCCTCACATCGCCTTGGCCACAGGCATGCATACGAGGCTCGGGTACACCATTAGAGGTGGTACTGTCCTTGTTAGCCCACTCTCGCCATTCTCTCCTCACGCTTCCTCTTGAAGCAAAACTCATCCTTGTGACCATCTCCCACAATACCCACAATGGAACTTCATGGGCATGGCTTAGGCTTTGGCTTGGGTTGGGGCTGCCCACTCGGTTTCTCACCCTTCTTCTCCTTCCTCACCTCCCTTTGGGCTCACAAACTTCACGGTTTTGGAAATCATTTGTTGGGTGAGGAAATATGGGTGATCTGGAGTAGTGTCAAGTTTGTTTACGAGATGGTTGGGCTTGGGCTCAAACTTGTTCTTATGTCTGTTTGGTGGTGGGATAGGAATCTCTCAACTCTCAACTCCCTCACCATTCTCTCCAAGCTTGAAGTGCCTAACCATCATAAGCGTTTGGCTATCATGATACCAAACGCTCGACCAACCGGCTCATACATTTCCTCGACTCATCATTCTCATCCTGCGATCAACATAATGTGCAAGCTCTAAATTCTTAACCGCATGCAATTCATAAGTAGAGCAAGAAGTGGGAATAGGCTCTTTCAACAGCCTCAAAGCGAAATAGTGTGTAATGCATCTCATCAATCTTTCCATGCAAAGCAGGGCAAGAAGTGCAAGCACACAAGCGAGGTCTAGACTTAAGCTCCACTTCAACCCTAAGCATATCTAGTTCATCACAAGTAGAAGCATGCTTATCCTTAAAGCGATGATCATTCAGGCAATCACAAATCAATCATCGAAACCACGGAGAAGCCTTAGCGAATCAATCTCAAGCTTAGCATCTAGGTTACGGGTTTCTAGCTCGACCACGGTTCCTAGCATCTTCTAGTGAGGCCCTAAGCTCTTTCCTCATCTTCTTGGCCTCTCTAAGCATGTGATCGTGATTATCAAGCAAGTCAACCAACTCATCATTCTCCTTGCGCAAAGAGAGCTCATCACATACCTCATCCTCAGTCAGTCAGTCACTCAGTGACTCTTCTTCCTGCCGGGCCATGCTGTGAAGCCATCATGAGCTCAACTCAAGTTCTGGATGACTTCTTGTTCTTGCGATCACCTTCATCTTCCTTTGCTACTCGAGCTGAGGAAGAGTAGGCGGGCTGGAGTCGGCGTCGCTCGCTGACCATCGCTCGGGCCTTCTGCCCATCCTTCTTCCTCGGCTCCGTCCTTGTGCTTGTTCTTGTGCTTGTGATCGCCTCGATCGGTACTTGCCATCCTTGACGGTGCTGTAGCCGTCCTTGTTCTCATCTTCTTGAGCGGTCGGCGGAAGTGTCTGACTTCTTGCTTGGCTGTCCGTCTTTGTCCTCCTCGTGTTCACCGGTTCTCGTGACCTCTCGAACCGCACAGTCGTAGCCTTGTCTCTCCAAGCCGTCCTCTCGTCGGACATCAAAGAAGACAGTACATCACGGAGGATGCGTTAGCGTTAGACTTAGCTCCTTTGCCACCAGCGAGGCGAGACTATGGAGAATCGGTCGGGCTCTCGATCTTGCTGTCACGTCCACCGGTAGACTTGAGCTTGAGCGGATCGTTCACCGTCAAGGTGTCATACTTCTCGGACTCAACAATAGCCTCAAACTTCCGTCCCATAGTGCGATCCAGCAGTGCAAAAGCTTCACGGCTCTATCATGATCATCGTATGGGAGCGTCATTGGCTCTCATGTTGTTCTAGCAGTAGCCTGGAAAAGGGCATCGACGGACTCACCAGGAGATGAGTGAAGTTCTCGTATCTCTCCGTAAGTCGCGTACATCGAACTGAACGAGCATTCCGCATGAGCATCCTTCAAGCGCTCCCAAATCCTACAAGCTAAGTCCTCTGATCGAACCCGATCGGTCGGTGACGCGAGCCGAAACAAGTAGTTGACCTTGTTGTTGGCTTGAACATATCCTCGATCACGGAGCAAGGAAGTTCATCGGATGAACATAAGTGTTCACACGTCCCAAAGGATCGACACTTTCCGGGAGGCAGCGCCATCGCCTCTCCACATTTGGTAGTTCTTCCCATCGAGTGCGGAGGACCCGAACCCGTTCACAGTACGCCATCTTTGGATCTTAAGGCTGGGAGTCAATAAAGACAAGCTCGATACCAATTGAAGGACCGATTAGGCGAAGAGAGGGGAGTGAATGGGGAGATAAAAATTCTTCTCGAAGGAGATGAGAACTCCAACAAGGCGAACACGGCTTCCAAATCACGTCTCGACTCAACTACCCAAGTTGGCCAAGACCACGCAGCCTGAGTGCTCTTGGTCCTGGAACCAACAACCACCTTCACGACTCGAAAACTAACACCAACTCGAGCACCACCAACCTGCCACAGTCGGTAGGTGGCGACCGTCAGATGGGTCCTGTGGTGAAACACAGGAACTTCCCAGAAGCCCTACAGGTCGGGGCCGGTGTAGCTCACCGGTCGACGGTTCAACATGAAACCCCAAATCTCAGCAGAGCTCAACCAAACTCAAAGCAGCGGACCACGGGACAACAACGAACTCACGGGCGTTCACGAGGCAAAACCCGAGCCTGCAGTCGGGGCCGGTCGTGGGCAGCTGGGGATGAAAACGGCCAGGGTCAACTCCTCCAAATCCAACTCCCGATCTCCCGAATCACTCCACGGTTTGTGCAAGACTTTGGGGATAGTAGGAACACCTCATGGGCACTCCATAGCCAAGATTTGGTCCACCAAAACTTGCTAAATCAAGAGGAATCGAAGAAATCCGAACGCCTCTAACCCTAGAGCCACGAAAACCCCAAAATCGAGCCCCTTTGCTCACGGATTTGGGGGAATCAAGGAAAAGAACCACGAAGGGTTCATGCATACATCCCCACCAAATCCCAAAGAAAACCTCAAAATCGCTCAAGAAAATTGCCAAGAAAGGGCTCGAAAATCACCAAAAGGAGAAAGCAGGAAAGACACATCAAGCCTTGAGGAACCACGGAATCATCTATACATACCAAAGAGGTTCATACAAGGTCTAGCTTGCCGATCATCCTTCCTCTCACAAGATCTCACCATGAAGCTCTCAAGCTAGTCCTAAGAAAATCCTAAGGAAAATAGGAAGGAAAATAGGAAAAGCAAATGAGCTAGGGTTCCAAGAGATGGCTGCCATCCTCTCACCACTTGGGTTATATGGAGGCAGCAAAGACTAAAATACCCTTACTAGCTAACTAGGGATACATGCCCCTCAAGGGCGAATTAAAATCTTTGTCTTGCTCCATCGGACGGATGCCCGGACCGCAAAACTTAGCCTCGGCCAAGCCTTGCGATCCGGCAGCGTGTCCTCCTTGAAGATTCGGACTGCGTCGTCGCACACGTGACGGTGCTCCTCACCAGTCGGGGCCGGTACCACCGTCGAGGCCGGTCTGGAGCTCTTGCACCTCCGTCTTGGTTCTTGGTCTTGGCTTTGTGGATCAACCAAGGAACCCGGTGGTTTTCGGTGAACCACGGAAACCGAACTCGGTGTAGCCTCGCCAATCACCACTCATGACTCGGCTCCCACGTAGTCCGGCTCGACCTTGGTTTTGAGGCTCAACCAAGATCGTCCATGACTTCATCTTGCCGTTCTTGCCACCATGCGGCCCGCGCCCGGCCCCGCTGGCCGGGTCCCTCGAACCAAGCCTACTTGTCTTCTCCACACAGGCCTCACAACAATGACCTTTCACGCTTGTTCTTCACCTGCACCATTCAAGTCACAACTTTGCACCCAATACTTAGCCAAGAATCGTCACACCACGTTGTCAATCACTCATCACACACGAGGCGACCATCCACGGTCCTCGAACCACACGGCTCTCACCCATCAGGTGACAAGCTCCGCCGCTGCGCCGCCAGCGTATAGTGCACGCCTTGGTGGAGGAAAGAGCGCGGCCTCAAGGCCGCTACATCTTCATTGACCGCCACTCGCGCACGATCCCATCGACCTCGGCCTCTACACACCTCTCCCTCGAAGAAGTCGCCCATGGCAGCAACCCGCCTGGCATTTTGCTTTGACCTCGCGTCAACCTCGGCGCCAACAGCGCATGCGGCGTGATTATCAAGGCGCCACAGGTGCAGAGGCGACTCGCCTGGCGATGATCATGACCGGTGTCGTGCATCATGGAGCGCGGCGAGCCACAACATCAAAACTCCCTCTGCCTTGAGCATGCGACAAAATGCCCAAAACTTGAGATCGGAGCTCATGTCATGGGCCCTGCTCACCTGTTGCTCGGCCGAGGCATGATGTGACCATTTTGCCTTCCTGGCTCTGCGGTGGTCTGAGAACTTCAAGCCCAACATCAGGATGATGGCGCTCGGACTAACATGTTGTCGACCTACTATGTCGCGTCACCCATTGACCACATGGCGGCCTACTTGGTCATGGGCAAGGCCCCTCGCTATGGCTCAGCCTTGAGCCTACATCAAGACTCGATATGGGACCTTTCTCATATGATGTCTGGCCTTCAACATTGGTGTCCTGAAGCCCAAGGGCGGCTCAGACTTATCTGGTTCTTGAGAACATCATGTGTTAGTGTGACCATCGTCCTACAAGAGGGCATCAAGATGGCAAGCTCTTTGAGAAGATCCATGAATAACACCATGAGGTGAGCGTTGTCAACAGGCTGGACGCATGAGCATAACTAGTTCGGCCGGGTGCACATCTCGGTGCCTTCGGACCCACGTCAAGCTCAAGCGATCTTCGAGGTCCTAGCGGCCAGGATAGCTTAAAACCTTGAAGAGTTAGCGCGCTCGGCCCTCTGCGGGTTCCATGAGGATCTACCCTTTTCTCCGTGAGTGCTGTTCAAGGGCCTTACATGAACTGCGGCCTACCTCGCTTCTACCACGGCAGCTGCGACAGCGGGACCCCGCGACACCAGCGTGGCGATCGGCGACAACTCGCACCACCTCAACCTCCTTACAGGCGGGCAATGGCCTCCCCCTGACGGGCAAGCGGGCCTTTCGAGCCGCGACCACGATCAACATGATCGTTGGGCCTAAGTCAACGTCGGCAAGGCACTACCGAGGACAAGCACGAGGTCCACCTCGTCCACACTCGACCAAAGCGCACCTGCTTGGTGACATCTTTGATCACTGTCATCATCTGGGTCCTACCCGCCTCGCCGAGCCCACGGTGGATGGGGCCTCTCCCAACCACGATTGATGGGGCGGGCTCAACATCCCTGAGACCTCAGAATGAACTTCAACTGACAAGCTCGAGTGCGAGCCCTTCTCTGAATCATCCCTAGGAAGGCGGCCTACCTGGGTGTCTCCCTCCTGACCTTGATCTAGCCAACTTCCTAGTACCTCAACTTGAGGTCTTCAGTCCTCCCACCACCATGATCCTAATGTCTGGCGAGTTCATGGCCATCCCTCTACACCTACTTGGTGTTGAAGATACTGCTCAACGTCCTCTCTATCAGGGACCTCATCATCTCCTTCAAGTGCAACTGTTGACCTCATCGCGACCTCATGTCGGCCTCCACGGTCTTGGTCAGGCCAGAATCGTCCACGACCAGCTATGAGGCAGCGCACCGACACCACCACACGCCCTCCACGAAGAGCCTCGGCTTCCAAGAGAAGATGGTGGATCGGCGGCCTCGACAAGAAATAGGAACTCGCTCACGGTTTCCTCAGCGGATATATTCACATGGAGTCCTATGTGGTGTCCCTGGTGAGCACTCCTTGATGTAACCAAGACGGCCAAGCATCAGAAGAAGCTTATGCTTTGTGGCTCGCACGCCATTAGGGTAGAAATAATAAAGCTCTAGCTCGGATTGAAAGTGTAAATCCGGTTTGGCTCGAACATGCTTGTACCAAGAAAACCGGTCAATGGAGAATGTGTATCGACTACACCGACCTCAGCACTACCTAAAGACCTTCCTCTTGCATCGACTGGGTCGTGGACTCCAGGGCCAACGTCCTCATGCTTTCTCGGTTGCTCGGTATCACATAGCAGGTCTCACCAAGATAAAGCTTCATAATGGCGCACATCGCTACGGTCAGACCTGGCCGCCAAAGGCGGGCGACCTACGAGAATGTCATCGAATGAGCATCATCAAGCGTAGAAGCCACGTCGGCGGCGTGGTCAAGACCAGGAGGATAAGCTCATAGTGCGGTTCTTCTCAACCTCGATGCTATGTGGAAACTTAATCAGTGTGTCTTGGGTGTCCCTGCAAGCTCTGCTTCATGATTAACAGCATCGAGCGAACCCGCAAAGTGGATCTTGTTGACATTTCTTAACGCAATCACCTAAGAACAGGTTTGGAACCCATCACGGTAATAGCGCCAAATCTTTGGTTGGTAAATCTTAACATTACAAGTCCATAGCGCAAGTACCATTGTAGCATTTCCCCAAAGGAGTATTCCAAAGGGTATCGAATCCAAGGAAGGCATTGGTGGATTGACAAGATCAACTCTATTGCAATGAGTATAGATCATAGATGAAATAAACGAGACACTCAAGTGCGGGGTAAAATATGATAATGGGGTAGTGTGATCACACACACTCACTCTCTCTCTAAAGGGTCCTAGGCATAGGAGGCGACATCGAGTTAGTTCTAGGTTCTTATGTACTATACACACAAAGCTGGTAGGAGCAGTTAGATACACTAGCGTTGAAGAACATTGACTTAAGCACCCGGTACCATGGGAGATAACCTCCGTTGCTTGCACAACTCCGGTTGTTATATTTTAGACTCCTCGACTTATCCGACGTGGGGGATTTGGAGGACCAGCGGCTCACTACCGGCCTACCCCAAGACAAACCGTGGGATAAACTCAGTAAGGTAGCTCGCAAGCACCATGCTTCGTTGTTAGCGGACTTGATGGCGGGCTATTGTGACCCAGGTCAAGCCACGGATAAACCGACAATTACAAATCAGTAGCATTCGGACTTCATACGAATCATGTCATCTAATTAGATCAAACCAGGTTATGTACACAAAAGTTTGTGTTTTCCTATATGCATTCAAGCTGGATCAAAGGTCGTGTTCGCGAAGAACACGAGCCTCTAACTTATGAACAAACACAGAAACATGTGAAAGTCACCGTCAAGTGGATCGAAGGCCTTGTTCATCAAGAGCAGAGCCTCTAAATGATGAGCATGAAGAACATGAACAAATCACTCATGTATACTAACACAACTTTATATGAAATAGATAAATGAAGTAGATCAAAGTCATACAAATGAAATAAGATACAAGAGAACTCATACCTAGATCCCAAAGTAGACTTGGAACCATTAGAACTACTCTAGCCTACCTCCTAGCCTTGAGACTAAAAGTGAGAGAGGTGTTGCAAGTGTGGATGTCTCATAAGTGAGCCCCTCTCCTTCTATTTATAGGCACAGCATGGCGAGGTGGCAAACACCCGGGAATGGCATCTAGGACCAATGGGAGCACACGTGGAAGCCCGGGAGAGCCACACAAGGTGGTCGGTGCCACAGGGGGCCTCGTGCCCCCACGGCTGTCGTGTACTCAGTGGGTCCTTAGGTCGGTTCTGTCCACCTGTTTGGCATGCATGCCTTTGTGCCCATGGATCCATGTGGCGTCACGTGTCACGCTCATTCATCGGGGGTTGCTTCACTTGGATTGCTTGCATGGCATGCATGCATGGCTCCCTTGTTGGCGGTGTGCATGCATGGCATCCTTGTTGGCAACCCACCTAGGATGAGGTGATGTGGCATGGACCATAGAAGGTGAGTTTGTCACTCTTTTCCTACAATCAAATAATCTCCAAGGACAAGTGGAACTACATTATTCTTAACTAAATACGTGTAAGAAATGCCTTATGCTCCTTTATTCATGAGTATATTGAGGCTAAAGTAGGCATAACAGTGTCAACAACTCCCAAGCTAGCCTCTTGCTCGTCCAAGCAAGAGATTGACTTAGGTTGGTTGATCGGGGAGTTGCTACGATGTTGTATTCCTAATGTATAACAAGATACTAGGTACTCTATCAAGAGTTGAAGAAGTTGGCATTGATCTTACCTTACACTCGATTGATATGGGCGTGTAGCTTCACACCTTGGCGGTTGAAAGATAGAATGGTTGTATAAAGATTACTAATCACATGTACCTTGATCGGGTTATCAATCCGGAGGTTTTGGGTTTTCAAAAGAAATCAAAGTTCCTCAAATGATACTCTCGGATCGCTCAATGTGTATGATTCCTCACCAAGGCATTGATTTGCCTTCTTTCACTACCTACTCTAATTGATATGTGGAGCTGTAGGTAGGAAAACATGTAACATACTGTTTCTCATGTATTGTCAGTCACCGGATCCTTGGGAGAACAAGTCACACCCTGATCAAGATGTGCAAAAGTGTGTGTATGGTGGATGGATAATGAACTCCTATTTGCATGATTTTACTCTCCTTTTCAAATTTTTGAGACTTGGGCTATGTCTCTTTATTTTCTTTTTTACATAGCCCATAGTCCTTGCTGAATATTTTTGGAGGAGAGTAATCATGGAATCTGCGAGCTTTATTTTGTGGAATGGATGGGAAATGGATGAAATGATGGTTGCTAACTTCGGTGTAGAAGTTTCACATATGGTGGTGTGTCGTGATCTTGATCATAGGGGTATGACAAGTTTACTCGAGGGTCACAACAATTCGACAAGACTCAATGAAGAAATGTAGCATATGTGGAGGTTAACAAGCTAAAATCTACATATGGCCTTGGATAGAATTTCTTATCATTGAGGAACTTATCATTTAATCATTTTCAAAAGAAAACTCGGATATCAAACATCACTTAGTACTAGCTCATAGCAACTCTATTATACCATATCATACCTCAACAACTTAGGCAAAGATCATGCTTTTGCTACCCACAATTTCAAGCTCGGTTCGATCATACTAGCCAACAAACTCAAAACTTGGATAGGATACTAAGTTGTAAACAAGGCATACAAGAGGAATAAATAGAGCAACTATTCATCATTTCAACCATGGAGAATAAGAACACTCTTACACATGAAAACAAACTAATTTAAGAAAGCAAATAAATATTTTTGGTCTTTTTAACTTTTGATTTTATGTGTTTTTAGCATATGGGGTTAAAAATAATAGAAGATACAAGTTACCTCGAGAGGTCCTCCCCAAGCTAGCCAGGCTCACTTCTGTGGAGGGTGGTATCCCATCCACGTAGTAAGCCCTCTGCTCCTCAGCCGTTGTCTACTCCATGGTGTGAATCCTCTCGCGTCATCTGTTGCCTCCAGTGGACTCGGCCTGCTGGTGCATTGTCTCCTCCATGTGCAAACCGGATGTTGAGCTCGCTCATCTGCGAGTGAGGGTGGCCCCGAGATGTGGCGCAACCGGACGATGAGGGCAGTCCCATAGGTAGCCGGTGGCGAACCACTCGCCACTCCAGCACTAGCCAGTCGAGCTACTGCACCGGGCGACTCATGGGTTGGTCCCAAGGGCATATCCGGTGTAACTCCGGACATGTACCCGGTGAGGCCCATGCGGGGCAGTGGTGTGGGCTAGTGGTGAGGTGATCTATGGTGATGTTGTGGCGGTTGTGTGTCTGCCCTCCTCGATGCACTCCTAGTGACCCTGTCTCCGGAAACACTAGAGCGAGGTTCCTCAAGAGGAGCGGTCGTGGCCCTTGGTACAAAGGAAATCCGGGTTAGGGTGGCAGAATCTGGTTTTGCATGGCGGTAAAAGAAAACCAAGGAATCATCGGGCCCTTTTTAAGAGTATGTCCTTGAATCGGATATGCCTCATCTATCATGGCGGGAGAATCAATGTAGGCGTTAGCCTTATGTAATCCCAAGACTCGAAATGATCGTGTGATCGACTCAATAGAACCGTCATCCTAAAATTTGTCAACCCTTTGAATCATAGCTTGGGTGATTTTGATCCGTCGACGCGACATATAATATCCTCATCTAAATGCATGCGCGGTTCGAACATCATCCCTTGGAAAGAGTGATGGCGAGCCACTTGTGCCAGATCGGAGATGGGATGCGTGATATCGTTGCAGGGTGCTAACACGCAGACGGTGACGAAATCTCTTCCCAAAAACTATCTCGAATAAAATCGCTGCAAGCTTGATCGAGAGAAATAGCGACGATGGGAAACCGACTAAGATCATGCCATGAGACTCGATACGTTTTGGAAAAACATAATACGGTCTCATCCTCCGAAGTCTGAGAGGGAATGGTGAGAGGCCTAGAACCGATCTCCCACACGAACAAAGTTCTCCCAACCAAGAGCATGCCAAATGGAATCGAACTCGAGTCCATACTGTTTTCTCGAGAAGGGCCGAGTCGAACTCCTTGGTGTTGGCGAAGACTCGATCCTTGATGAGAGCATAGGCTGTCTCTCGGTCGTCCCTCAAGTCGATGAAGGCGGCATCGTGTTGATCACCTTGGCTCGTGGTGGGTAGCTCCTCCTCTTCCTCTTCTTCACGGTCGGTTGACATTGGACTTGGTGTAGCTCGGAGTGGTGAGGCAGGCCCTCTCGTCTCTAGAGCAGGCGTGAGCGGGTCACCTTCCGATGCATGCATCCAACTCATCTTGCACAACAATGGGACAACACGAGCAACTCGGTGATGGGTTAGTGAAATCGAAATGAAATCCTTCAGCTTGCTCACCAATATTCAATATTCACGACAAATTTGGAGAGTGCTTGACACTTCCACTTGAGCAAGAAATCCAAGAAAACCAAAGCAAAGCAAGAGGAGAGAGGGTGATGGAAATGAGTGAATGGGTGAAGAAACCCTCAATCCCCTTCTATTTATAGGCAGGAGCAGGGTAGAGGACAAGAGCGCTAGGAGCCGTTGGAGAGAGGCCCACTTGACCGTTGGCGGTCGTGAGCCCACAGGGTCAGTCGACCCCTGCCTACTTCCGACTTTTGCAGCGGCTCTCTAACGCTACACGATGTCACCCCGGATGTCTAGGTCAGTTCGCCCAAAATTTTCGAAAAATTTTCTAGATTTTCACTCAATAATTTATTTCAAAATTTTATTTGGAAAGGAAATATGTCATCTTTTAAATCGAGGCGAGACTTTCTCGTGATCAATTCCACTCGTCACCCCATTCAGAAATTGATGGAGATGACCTGTTTCCACCACACCCTTCTTGTTTTCTTAGGCTTTGTTGGAGTGGTGGGAAGTCAGGTGTGGCTCCGTCCATGCCTGATTGCTCATTTTGCCTTGCGGTGTATAGCATTTCTCTTTTGTTGCGAAATCGGAACATCAAGTTCCTCTTCCCAATCGAATCGGATGGTCGGCTCCCACATTGATCCTTGCGTTGTCACTCAGAGCGGTCTCCCAAGAATGAGAGGCATTCCCTCATCATCTTGCATATCAAGGACCACGAAATCCAAAGATGCATGAACCTTGGATGAATACCAATAAGTTCTCTACTATCCCCTCGGATGTCGGATCGATGCATCGACAAGTTGAATGACGTCATGGGTTGGAGTTAATTTGGATACCCCAATTGTTCAAACATGGCCTTGGACATAAGGTTAACACTTGCACCAAGGTCACATAGAGCATGCTTAATCTTACGGTAATATATCTTGCGGTGATAGCGGATAACGGGATCTTTCTTGTGTGTGATTGTTGAAGATTCCCATGGGTCAAGTATTTCTTTGTATTCCTGCATAGTCGTGGTTTGTACCCACCGAATGCTTACCCCATCGGTGGACACTACACAAACATTTTCACGAGGAAGATACGGGTTGCCCATAATCTTCCGTCTTGAGAGGGAACCAAAGCGCTAATTGAGCCAAGCGGGTTTCTATCATCTTATTAAAACTCAATGGTTCTTAAGCGGAAAAGGCTATCAATTTTAACATTAAGGCTCTCAAAGCCTTATCATAGCATTTTTCTTATTAAAACCTTCATTAATCTTAGCTTGCCCAAAGACTAGATCTTTCAAGGAAGGTTGGTTTGGGTTGAAAGAATTACCTTGATTACCTCCTTGATAATAAGGGCGATTGATTCCACGTTTGACCTCCTTGTGGGCGATAACGTTGTTGTTGCCATTCATGTACATCACATCCTCACGAGTAGCGGCGTAATTCCACGAATGCCCGATGTTACCACGGACTTTGCAAGTCATGCGAGCATCCATAGCTTGAGTAGTGGTGGCCATGGCGGCCTTCTCATTGGCTAGATCATCCATTCTCTTCATCATTAGGTCCATCTTGGCGTGCAACATATCCGCTTCCTTGACGGTATGTGTACCCGATGTGTCTAGGTCGATCATCACTCCACCCTTGATTGGTAACCATCTTCTCAATCGTGTAGTAGCTTGATGATAGTAAGAGAGAAGAAGCCCTCGGTGCCTCAATATGGCCTCGGTGTGTCGACCCATTATAGAAACTCGAAGAATAAGCGGTTGTCCATCCCATGATGAGGACAAGCCGGGATGTACTCTGGAGTCTCTCCCAAGCTTAGGATAGTCTCATTTTCATTTGCTTCTTTGGAAACTTGAAATTCGCCCATTGGTTTGTAGCGGAAGAACTTGCGAGGAATCTTGCACTTTGCCCAAGTGTTAATCTACGCGGTTAGCATAGAACCTTTGCCTTTCCCAAGAGGAGAAGGGAAGCATTGAACGAATAGCATCTTCCTCCACTCCTCGTATAGTGAAGGTCTTGCATAGTTCGAGGCTGCTGCGGTGGCGCTCGCGTCTTCATTAGGCTTGCCACAGAATGGGCTAGCACATACCATCGTAATTAAGCGGTCTTGATCTCGAAGTTTCCATTCCGGTGTTGATCCACGGCTGTAGGTCGGCGGAGGGGCGCGGAGAGTCTTCTCGACGGGTTGGCCATGGAAGTTGATGCGGATGGCACAAAGGAAGGCTGGATCGACTTAGAATGTTCACGCAAGGAGGCGAAATGAGTTCGTGCCTTCCTTACGGTGACTCGGGATCTTGATAAAATTCGATGGTAAGTCGAAACCGGTCATGCACTACTGTCTTCATCATCAATAGACAAAGAAGACAATCCAAGTTAGCTTTGCATTGAGCTGTTTTATTCTGTCATGATTATAAACATATGCAAAGTGTTGATATGTCATCCTTAAGCCTTCCAGCAGCCGAAATGCTTGTTGACATTTCTTAACGCAATCACCTAAGAACAGGTTTGGAACCCATCACGGTAATAGCCAAATCTTGGTTGGTAAATCTTAACGTTACGAGATCATAGCGCGGAAGTACCATTGTAGCATTTCCCCAAAGGAGTATTCCAAAGGGTATCGAATCCAAGGAAGGCATTGGCGGACAAGATCAACTCTATTGCAATGAGTATAGATCATAGGCGAAATAAACCGACACTCAAGTGCGGGGTAAAATATGATAATGGGGTAGTGTGATCACACACACACACACTCTCTCTCTAAGGGTCCTAGGCATAGGCGACATACGAGTTAGTTCTAGGTTCTTATGTACTATACACATAAAGGCTGGGAGCGAGTTAGATACACTAGCGTTGAAGAACATTGACTTAAGCACCCGGTACCACGGAGATAACCTCCGCGTTGCTTCCGCACAACTCCGGTTGTTATTTTAGACTCCTGACTTAGCGTGGGGATTTGAGGACCAGCATCACTACTGGCCTACCCCAAGACAAAGTGGGATAAACTCATAAGTAAGGTAGCTCACCCAAGCACCATGCTTACGTTGTTAGCGGACTTGACCGGCCGCTATTGACCGGTCAAGCCACGGATAAACCGCCAATTACCGTCTGGTAAAGCACGGACTTCATACAACGCAATCATGTCATCTAATTAGATCAAACCAGGTTATGTACACAAAGCAGTTTGTGTTTTCCTATATGCATTCAAGCTGGATCAAAGGGTCGTGTTCGAAGAACACGAGCCTCTAACATGAACAAACACGAAACATGTAAAAGTCACCGTCAAGTGGATCGAAGGCCTTGTTCATCAGAGCAGAGCCTCTAAATGATGAGCAGTGAAGAACACATGAACAAATCACTCATGTATACTAACACAACTTTATATGAAATAGATAAATAATGAAGTAGATCAAAGTCATACAAATGAAATAAGATACAAGAGAACTCATACCTAGATCCCAAAGTAGACTTGGAACACGAATTAGAACTACTCTAGCCTACCTCTAGCCTTGAGACTAAAAGTGAGAGGTGTTGCAAGTGTGGATGTCTCATAAGTGAGCCCCTCTCCTTCTATTTATAGGCCGGCAGGCGAGTGGATGCAAACACCCGGGAATGGCATCTAGGACCAATGGGAGCACACGTGGAAGCAGGATGAGCCCACAGGTCGGTTCGGCAGCCACAGGGTCGGACCTGTGAGCCCCGGCTGTGCTTTCTCCGGTGTGCTGGGTCCTTAGGTCGGTTCCAGTGTCCACCTGTTTTGGCGTGGTGCATGCCTTTGTGGGCCCATGGATCCATGTGGCGTCCACGTGTCACGCTCGATTCGTCGGGGTTGCTTCACTTGGATTGCTTGCATGGCATGCATGCATGGCTCCCTTGTTGGCGGTTTGCATGCATGGCATCCTTGTTGGCAACCACCTAGGATGAGGTGATGTGGCATGGACCATAGAAGGTGAGTTTGTCACTCTTTTCTGCTTATTTTCCTGCAATCAAATAATCTCCAAGGACAAGTGGAACTACATTATTCTTAACTAAATACGTAAGAAATGCCTTATGCTCCTTTATTCATGAGTATATTGATGACTAAAGTAGGCGCAGCGGATGCCATCCAAGATGAAGCAACCTCTAAGACTCATGAGCTCATGGGCATGATACTAGGTTGATTTATTAGCAAACTTGGAGAAGTGTTCTTCAATGTAAAGAAGCAACAAGTTCATACGGACAAGGCAGACCAAGCCGAGGAGCAATCAAAGGCCTTCCTTGTCTATGATGGTGATTTAAAGGTATTCTTGCTCTACATCTCGCGACCATAGTGGTGATGATGTGGGCGGCGACCAAAGAGAAGACATGTGACCTATCTACTGTGGTGAGGTCTGTAGGCGCAAGATGAAATTACACCCAATGAGAAGATGCTCTGTACTGTCACCTCATAGCTCGGCTGGTTGACAAGATCAAGGTCATCTCGGCCTTTTGAGATCTCTTGAGTGAGACACATTGTCAAGTGGTCCATCGAATAGGCAAGTTTGACCTAGAGTTGACTGTCATCAAATGGTGAGCGGACTTGATGGGCAAGATGGATTAGAAGATGTGCTTGATGGTTCAGAACCTCAAAAGGAGCACTCATATTGTTCATCTCCTTGGGCGACTACATACGTCCTGCGGATCCACTTGGCGTCTAACATCAGATCAAAAGTTCATGGGCTCGCGTGCCATCTCCACGAATCGAGCGCTCAATGGCCTCTGACGATTCAAGGTTCATCGACCAGTGACTCACAAAGGATACAATGGATGCCTCTCTGATTGTGCAACTCCTCACTGAGACTCAAGTTCCACCACGTGTCAACAACAACTGGCGGTGGCATCCTCTGGCTCGGCTCAATGGGCTCTCGTGTTCATCCGACCTCATCGACTATCAGCTTCTCCCAACCCGAGTCCTAGATGAGAGGTCGCGATGTCCTCATGATCCTCGCCTGGCTTATCTTTCCTCCTTGAACGAGTACGAGGAGGTCGTGAAGATCCAAGGCGTGGTGCCAACTCGTCATCGTCACATGAGCTCTAGGTCCGCCTTTTTGATGAAGTGCATCCTGCGTGAGGGCCTCGAGCTCTAGATGAAATGAGTGCGGCAAGCCTACCTTTGGGCAAGGTCTTGGTCAACTTTGGTACCATGGCCGATGCAGAACTTTGTCGATGCAAGTGCCAATTCTTAGAAGCAGATGTGGGGATAAGGACCATTCCATCTAGTTGACATGTGGGGTTGACTGTGGACCTTTCAAGACCTCTGGTGCATCATTGTGGCGGTGACAAATTCACCAAGTGGATCAGGTCCGTCTATGATGTGTCGAAAGACAAATTCCTGAGATCACCCAGCTTGGGGTCCCCATAGGATTAGCAGACCTTGCACGGCCTTCAGAGCTGATTTGAGGACTTTTGCCAAGACAACACGATGGCGTATACTACTCCTCGTTGGCGCATGGTGCAACGAGGTCGTGGAGCCAATGGCATGTGGAGGCCATCAGGATCGCATCTTGATGGCTCATCGCCTCAACAGCTCAGAGCTCTCACATCATGGGTCTCGGACTGTACCTTTCTGATACTCCCTATGGTCTCGGGTGAGATCCTCTCCACCGATGTTGCCTTGACTCCTCGCATGGTTGGCGAAGGAGAGTTGAAAGCTTGACCTCGGCGCCGAAGAACATCAGTGGCGCACTCATGCCACATCCGCCCGAGCAGCGGCTTGTGCTACGACCTCAACATGCGGGGCGTTCCTTCAACATTGGCGACTAGTCCTGCGGCGGATCCAACACCAGGACATGCCGCTTTGCACCTTGAGGCTTTCATAGTTAAAGAGGTCATTGGGTGGCGACCTATCACGAGTCTCGAACCCAGGAAGGAGCACTTACGTGTATCCTTAGCCTTGTATGAATAAAAGCTATTACTCTATCTCTGTAATTCCTTGACAATATATATAAGATTCCCTTTTGGTAGTTTTTGACCTACTTTTTTGGGTCTCTATTTACTTATGGAAAAGCTTGGGAGTGGAGAGCTTGGTGTTCATGGTCGGGGCTTGGCTTTCAACTGTGGTGCGACAGTTTACCTTTCTTTTAGCAAGTGTTTTCCTCCACAACTTTTATACCTTTTATAAGTGTTCTTAAGTCATGTGATGTGTGCGAGGTCCAGGCTCATGGCTTGCTGAACTCCATGGGAGCCATGTAGTGGCAAGTTCCTCCAAAGTTGGGTTCAGGAAAGGTTTTCTTGAGCATTACTTGCATTCTTATAATAAGTATGAGTCAAATAAGGGATGTGATCTTAATTAAACTTGACCTTTTCATGCAAGGTTTATCTTACATCAAAAAGTCATGACCCATCTGAGTTTATTTACATCTAAGTTACATTTGATCTAATTTCTTCACGATCTCCTCTGAAAAGGCGTCTTACGAAGCGGAGCATCGATCTCTGCGTGACCTTGAGTAGGTCGAATGGTGTGGTGCTTCACCATGGATCTTTTGTGAGCAAACTTAATGTCCTGTTCTCACCGTAGAGATTTAGCGTGCTTGTGGATCATGGTTGAGAGGACCAAGGTTTATCTTTGGTTGGGCCTCAGAGTAATATGTCGTTTTCTCGTGTTCATAGGATGTCTGTAGGGTTACAAACTTGGTGGTTGTCGGTCAAATGGTGGTCCTCATAGATGCGGCGAGCAAGAGCGAAAATAAGCTCAGTTCTATGGCTTGTGAAGTCTTTTCCGTCATTGATGTTCTAGCGGTGTTGAACAGAAGTGGTATCGGGGAGATCGGGCTGTCGCCATCTTTGTTGACCTGCACATGGCGATCCTCAGTAGTTCATGGTGACTCGGCCTTCTTGATGCGTCTTACCGCTTACCTAAGTGTTTCACGTGAGCATGTCAGTGCTGATGGCTGCTTTGGTGTTGGATCCCGGCATGTGGAGGTCGTAATCACGCGTCAGGCTCTTGAGATGACCATCCTCTCGTGCGCTACGTCTTTGCATGGTGTCCGAAAATGCTAGAGAGGCATGGCGCCACTTATGTTCTCATCACGCTCGGCTTCCACATATGAGCCTGTCTTAGTCGGACATTACTCATCGAGCAGTAGTTTGTGGAGTGTACTGAGGCGGAGGCGTACTCGTGCGGTGGATGTAAAGCAGGAACTTTAGTGGGAAAGTCTTGTAGTGAGAGTCATCAAGATCATCCTTCCTGGATCTTAGTTGATATTGTCAATGGTGTCGAGGACTCCATTTCAAGGAGATTATCTTGTTGAGGGGCAATCATCGTCTCCCCAAGGCTTTGGTGAGTCGAACTTGCTCGAGGCTCGGTGAAGCGTCTAATTTTTGTTCTTGATTTACTCGGTGTTCGGTGCGCATCCAGGATCGAGCCCATGAAGGTTGTGACTCGTTTATGGGTTTTGAAGCAATGTTGCTTGTCAAGTCTCAGTGGCGGTCATGGAGCGATAGTTGTCTCCTCGGTCATGGTCGTGGCGATTCTAATGAGATGTGAGGACCGATTAGGCGAACCCGGAGAGGGGGTGAATGGGGAGATAAAAATTCTTCTCGAAGGAGATGAGAACTCCAACAAGATGAACACGGCTTCCAAATCACGTCTCAAGCAACTTCCAAGTTGGTCAAGACCAGCCACGAGTGCTCTGGTCCTAGGAACCAACACTACCCGGCCAAAACTCACCACACCACGGCGGAACGACTTGGGGCCGGGCTGCCGGAGCTGACCGGCCGGTATGGGCGGTTGACGCTCCACGTGGCCTCGACACCTCGCACAAAACACCGCGGCACAAAACGGGAAGCTCACGGAATCTTGGCAAAACCAAAACCACCACCTAGAAGAACCCCTACAAAACCTCGCAAAACAACTCAAGGCAAGAACTCCGCAAAGCGACCACGACAAAACCACTCCGACAAGGCGAACAAACCAGAGGCAAAACAACCCTTCAAGGCCGGGCGGTTGACCGTCCATGGCGGTTAGGCAACTCCCAAAAACTCTCAACTCCTCAATCTCCCGATCTCGATTCACGGTTTGCAAGACTTTGGGGATAGTAGGAACACCTCATGGGCACTCATAGCCAAGATTTCACCAAAACTTGCAAATCAAGAGGAATCGAAGAAATCTCACAAGAACCTAGAGCACGAAAACCCCAAAAATCGATTGGAGTTTGGGGAATCAAGGAAAGAACCACGAAGGTTCATATACATCCCACCAAATCCCAAGAAAGCCTCAAAATCCAAGAAAATCACAAGAAAGGGCTCGAAAATCACCAAAGGAGAAAGCGGAAAGACACATCAAGCCTTGAGGAACCACGAATCATCTATACATACCAAAGAGGTTCATACAAGGTCTAGCTTGCCCCATCATCCTTCCCTCTCACAAGATCTCACCATGAAGCTCTCAAGCTAGTCCTAGGAAAAAATAGGAAAATAGGAAAACCAAATGAGCTAGGGTTCCAAAGAGTTGGCTGCCATCCATCCCCTCAAGTGCTTATATGGAGGCATCCAAAGACTAAACTACCCTTACTAGATAACTAGGGATACATGCCTCAAGGGTGAAATTGGAAGTCTTGATTTTCTTCATCGGACGGATGCCCAGCGACCACAACCTTGCTTAGCCTCGACGCAAGCTTTGCAATCCCGACGTGTCCTCCGCTTGAAGCTTCCGTGCGTCGTCGCCCCGGCGGTCGTGCTCCTCAGATCACCCAGGCGGTCCGACCGCCCCCCGGGCGGTTGAACCCGACCGGGTGGCCGCACCTCCTCGTCTTGAGTCTTCGGCCTTGGCTTTGTGGCTCAACCAAGGTAACCCGGTGGTTTTCGGTGAACCACGCAAACCCCACGAACTCGGTGTAGCCTCCGCCAATCACCACTCATGACTCGGCTCCCACGTAGTCCGGCTCGACCTTGGTTTTGAGGCTCAACCAAGAAACCGTCCATGACTTCATCTTGTTCTTGCCACCATGCGGCCGCACTTGACCCGGCCACGGGTCCCTCGAACCAAGCCTACTTGTCTTCTCCACACACAGGCCTCACGGCAACGACCTTTCGCGCTTGTTCTTCACACTGCACACGGTCAAGCGCAACCTGCACCGCAATACTTAGCCAGAATCGGTCCACACTTGTCAATCACTCATCACACCGAGGCGACCATCCACGGTCCTCGAACCACACATGGCTCTCAATCTCCCCCTTGATGAGTGCATTGACAACACACACATATAGTAACCAGAGAAAGGAAAAGAAAAGCGACTAAAGAAACTCCAACAAGCGATCGAAAGCCAAGAAAGGCAAAGAACAAGATCACTTGAAGAAGAACAAGTCTCGGACCCCTTAGGCAAGGGCAACGGCTCGACACATCCGAGACAAAACATGCTCAAGCAAAGGCACAAACCATCAAACCAAAGCTCAAAAACCACAAAGAGCTCCCCCTGCACACATGCATGCTCCCCACGAGCCAAAGCACACTCCCACGAACCAATGCAGCATGCAACATGAGAATGCAACAAAGAGCAAAAACACCTGCTCGGCGGTATTGACCGTCACCACACCGGTCGAGCCGGTGCCAACCGACCACAGACTCGACCTGCTCAAACTTCTCCCCTTGTTGACAATGCATGAATCAAGCCAAAAATGCAAAAAATGCAACCTAGAGCTTCTCAAATAGACAAAATTCAACATAGGATGCTACACATGTCCAAATGAGCAAGTTAGATACTCTATAGCTTCGTAATGACATCAACTCATGATCACCAAGTTTCACAACCATTGGCGAAGCTAAGATAGAATTGAGTAATTTTGCGAAAAATCACCCTCTCATGAGCAAAGTCCTAAACATGAGCAAAACATGTCAAAATGGCAAAGCCACACAAACTTCATGCTAGGACAACCATTCTAAGCATAAGACCATCATAAACACCCACAAGCACCTCATGTCATGTCAAAGCCACCGAGCCATGTGCCTACTTCTATATGAGACTTCTCATTGGTAGGCATCATGCAACGTTTAGCACCAAAGCAAATTAAAATTAGCACATATGACATGGAGCACATTTTCAAGCAATTTACATTTCATTTTCAGATTTATAATTGGTACATGAAATGTCTTTGCGACAAAAGGAACTTATGCCCCTCCACAAGATGAAGCATGGGGCTAAACATTCATGATGGCAAATGAGCCTTTGGCCCCATATGATCAAAATAAGCTATCCAACCACAAATTAAGCATAGCCAAGCCACAAAACATGTCAAGATCATGTAAAGGCATTTACTCACAAGAGAGCATACATATGAAATTTTTCAAAACATAGCCATCAACCATGGATATAAACCAAGATTATCAAGAGCTAAGCCAAACTAACCATAGCTTACCAAATTAGCTCACAAAGACATATATATCATTCCATGGTGAACAATGTATATAGGAGAAGCCTTTCCTAAACAATGCATATGATACAAAATGCATGCAACCTAAGATACAAAGATGCCTATACATCATGTTACATATGCCATGCCAAATGCAAGAAATGCACAAAGGAAAGCTATACATATGCTACAAAGGAGCTCCCACACACCAACTCAAGAAATCAAACAAACACCAAGCTCCCCGCATAAGCAGTGAAAGTTGCTTGATCTAGGGGTTTGGTGAAAATATCGACTAGTTGGTCATGTGTGGGTACATGGATCAAAGCTATCTTCCCTTTCTCTCGTTGTCTCTCGAAAATGATACCTCACTTCTATGTGCTTGGTTTTGGAATGGAGCCTTGGGTTCTTTGCAACGCTTATGGCACTTGTGCTATCACATTGAAGTGGGACATGGGTATACTCCTCACCAAAGTCACTCATGGTGTATGTGATCCAAGGAGGGTGAGAGCAACAACTAGGCTGCTGACACATACTCTGCCTCGGTGTGGATTGAGTAACACTCATTGTTCGGGAAGACCAAGACACCAAAGAAGATCCCAAGAAGCGGCAAGTCCCAGTGGACTTCCTATCCAACCGACACACCGGCAAAATCTGCATCCGAAAACCATGAAGCGCTAAAGAAGACGCGAATACCAAAGGAAGTCGGAGTGTGTCGCAAATACGAAAATGCGCTGCGCTTGCTTGCCGATCACGAAGTCCTTGGAGACGCAACGAAAACGGCCTGAGACATACCGAGGAATTGGATGTCGCGTCGTCCGTCAAGTAGAGGTGACCGATCATGCTCCGGTACTCATTCGGTCCACGTGTTCACCTTCCTCGTCCGCATCAAGAGCGTAGTCGTACTCATAGGTGTCGCCATGGCCTTGGAGTCCTCCATCTTGAACTTCCTCACAATGTCCTTGGTGTACTTAGCTTGGTGCACAAATGTTCCTTCCTTTGATTGCTTGATTTGTAGCCAGGAAGAGCGCAACTCACCCATCATGCTCATCTCAAATTCCTGCTCATGTCTTACGCAAACCTTGCAACAAAAGAGTTAGGCGAGGCCACCAAAGACAATATCATCCACGTATACACACAATCGGGATATCTACGCCTGCACGAGAAGAAACAAGGTCGATCAACCTTCCCATCTCAAACCCTCTCTCAAGCAGAACCCCTCAACCTACCATACCAAGCTCTAGGCGCTGCTTCCAACCCATACTGCCTTCCTCAACTTGCACCCGGTGGGGGTACTTCTCACTCTCAAACCCCGGTGGTTGCCTCACAAACACCTCTTCCTCCAACACACCGTTCAGAAAGCACTCTTCACATCCATCTGGTACAACTTGAACCCTTTAGCCACGGAAAGGCTAGAAGGATCACGATCGCCTCCAAGCGAGCTACGGGAGCGAAAGTCTCCTCGTAGTCGATCCCCTCTTTGGTGCCCACAGGCAACAAGTCTCGACTTGTTCCTCACCACTTCTCCTTTCTCTCCCTCTTTATTTTTCCACACCCATTTTGTCCCAATCGGCACACCACGGAGGAGGGTCAACCAACACCCAAACTTGGTTCCTCTCAAAATTCTCCAACTCCTCATGCATCGAGTTAACCCAATTATGATCGGATAAGCGTGTCCAATGTCTTTGGGCTCAAAAGTGGCAACAAAAGCAGCATGAGCGAAATGAGAATTGTTAGAACCCTCGGCCAGTGTAGTACGTTCATTCATGTCGCCGATGATTCTCGGTGGGTGATCCACTTGCACTCGTCGGGAGGTTCTCGCCTTGATGCTACCTCCCCTCAAGCAGCTTCGCCTTGATGCAGGTTTGTCGTTGTAGGTGTGGGAGAGGGCCCATTCTCGATCGTCGTCGGTAGTAGGTACATGTTCAGCGGGCACCACACCGCCATCTTCATCATCTCCATGTTCATGCTCCTCCTCTGAAAGATCTCCTCGCCAAGTTAAATCGTCACTGCACACTCAAAAACAAAGTGACTACGTGGGCGTGTCTCGTCGAAGGTTACCTGCAAGTCTCCACGATTTGGTTAGTTTCAAGATTGAGCACGAAATGCTCTAGAATGAGATGCATAACCAAAGAAAATGCCATCGAGACCTAGCCTCGAACTTGTCCAACTTCTTCCCTTTCTTGAATGAAGCATTTACAACCAAAGACATGGAAGTGACTCACCTTGGGTGTGCGACCGTGCATCAACTCGTAACGGTTTTCTTCTTGTGAACCACGAGGTAGATCTGTTCGACACATGCACGCAGCGGTATTGACACCTCGACCCAGAACCTTCTCGGAGTCCTATGCTCGTCGAGCATCGTCAAACCATCTCGCTGAGGTCTGTTTTCCTTTCCACCACGCCATTACGAGGGCGTGTATCAGCGGACTCAGACCCAAGTCATGGCAAAGGTTTGAGCGAGAGTTTTTGAATTCGAGCCATTGTCCTGCGGATCGCTCGTATGGCATCTCCGTGCCTCTCGTTTCTTAACCTCAAGACAAGATCTCAAACAAAACCAAAGCGTCTCCCTTTCTCCTCAAGAAAGAACACCCACATCACGAGAGTAGTCGTCCACCACAACAAGGACATACCACTTCCCACCGCAAGATCGCACAGTGGGCCAACAAGGTCCATATGGAGCAGCTCGCATGGGCCTCGGTCATCACATCGGTGAGGCGGGTGAGAAGAGGCTACCATCTTGGCATGCCTACACGGCGCACAAACCAACTCTTTCTCAAACCTCAATGGTGGCAATCCTCGGACCAAATTGAGTTTACTCAAGCGAGACAAAGGTCAAAGCTCAAGTGACCCAACTTCCTATGCCACTTCCACAACTCACTCGAAGAACCGGCCAAAAGCAACGCTCCACACGAGAGGCGAGAAAAATCAGCTCGGAACACTTGACCCTCGGGAGCGACCATGCAAACAAGGTCCCTCGAGAATCTAAAATGAGAACCACCAGGCCGAAACAACACCTCAAAGCCCTCATCCAACAAGCGGGACACAGAAAGCAAATTGTATCAAGCGATTGAACAAGAGCAACACGCTAAGAGTGATCTTGTCACTTACCTTAATCTCACCTTCGTGACTGCGCCCTCGCCCATTGTCCCCAAAGGTGATGTACTTCTTTGTCACCACGGGGACGAGACTTGAGAACCACCCTTGTCTCGGTCATATGCCTCGAGCAGCGAGTCAATCAACCAAATGTTCTTCAAGTCTCCACCTAAAATTCAAAAGCGAGCACGTGGTGAACAAAGCGACTCGACCTTTGGGTTAGTACCAAAGAGTAAAACGGTGCCGAGCCATTTGCTCCAAAGTGGGGTTAGCACAAACCAAATCATCACGCCTATCAAAGCTACCACCACGAACACCACCACGGTAACCACCACGGGGAACCAACCCTCTCTGGGCGGAGGAGGCGAAAACCCACGAAAGGAAGCGTGGATGTTCCTCCTCTCCATCTCAGCTCGACTCTTCTCCACCCTCGTGTGAGCACGAGGTGGAACGCTATAAGCGACCACCGCAAACTTTCCGGACCAACCACGAGAACCACGACCTCGAGAACCAAACCGAGCATCCTCACGAGCACGAAAACCAGGCATGCGCGGACAGCCTGCAGTCGGTAGGTGCAGTGCGGTCGGCGTGTGGCTCGGCGGCTCCACCTGTGACCTTCGGTCTCCCAAGCGGAACCGTCCTCTGTCGCCTTGTACAGGCATGCATGAGGCTCGGGTACACCATTAGAGGGTGGTACATCCTTGTTAGCCCACTCTCTAGCCATTCTCTCCTCACGCTTCCTCTTGAAGCAAAACTCATCCTTGTGACCATCTCTCCCACAATACCCATAATGGAACTTCATGCTGTGGCTTAGGCTTTGGCTTGGGTTGGGGCTACCCACTCGGTCTCACCCTTCTTCTCTCCTTCCTCACCTCCCTTTGGGCTCACAAACTTCACCGGTTTTGGAAATCATTTGTTGGGTGAGGAATATGGGTGGATCTGGAGTAGTGTCAAGTTTGTTTCGAGATGGTTGGGCTTGGGCTCAAACTTGTTCTTGTATCTGTTTGGTGGTGGGATAGGAATCTCTCCAACTCTCTCAACTCCCTCACCTGTTCTCTCCAAGCTTGTCCCCAAGTGCACGACCATCATAGCGTTTGAAAGCCGCTATCATGATACCAGTGAGGCTCGACGACAACCGGCTCATACATTTTCTCGCTCGTCATTCTCATCCTGCACAAGCGATCAACATAATGTGCAAGCTCCAAATTCTTAAGCATGCAATTCACAAGTAGAGCAAGAAGTGGGAATAGGCTCTTTCAACTTAGCCTCAAAGCGAAGCATGCATCTCATCAATCTTTCCATGCAAAAGCAGGGCAAGAAGTGCAAGCACCTAGCAAAGCGGTCTAGACTTAAGCTCACCACTTCAACCCTAAGCATATCTAGTTCATCACAAGTAGAAGCATGCTTATCCTTAAGAAGCGATGATCAGCTAGGTACGAGCAATCACGGCAATCAATCTCGCCGAAACCACGGAGAAGCCTTAAGCGAATCAATCTCAAGCTTAGCATCTAGGTTACGGGTTTCTAGCTCAACGGTTCCTAGCATCTTCTAGTGAGGCCCTAAGCTCTTTCCTCATCTTCTTGGCCTCTCTAAGCATGTGATCGCGATTATCAAGCAAGTCAACCAACTCATCATTCTCCTTGCGCAAAGAAGAGAGCTCATCACATACCTCATCCTCGGTCAGTCAGTCACTCAGTGACTCTTCTTCTTTGCCGAGCTCGAGCCATGCCGAAGCCATCTCATGAGCGACTCAACCCGCTCAAGTTCTGGATGACTTCTTGTTCTTGCGCGATCACCTTCATCTTCACTTGCTACTCGAGCTCGAGGAAGAGTAGGCGGAGCTGAGTCGGCGTCGCTCGCTCCGAGCCATCGCTCGGGCCTTCTGTGCCATGGCCATCCTTCTTCCTCGAGCTCGTCCTTGTGCTTGTTCTTGTGCTTGTGATCGCCTCGATCGGTACTTGCCATCCTTGCTCGATCGGTGCCTGTAGCCTCCTTGTAGCCATCCTTGTTCTCCGTCTTCTCCGGCGCGGCGATGAAGTGTCTGGCTTGCGCCGAAAGCACGTCCGTGCTGTCCTCCTCGTGTTCACCCGGTTCTCGTGTAGCCTCTCGAACCGCACAGTCGCCAACACCACTCGTCCTCTCCAAGCACGTCGAACTCCTCGTCTCGGCAAAGACATCAAAGAAGGCAGTACATCACGGAGGATGCGTTAGCGTTAGACTTAGCTCCTTTGCCACGAGGCGAGACTATGAGAATCGATCGGGCTCTCGATCTTGGCTGTCATACCACGGTCCAACTCGGCCGACTTGAGCTTGAGCAGCTCGTTCACCATCAAAGTGTCATACTTCTCGGACTCAACAATAGCCTCAAACTTCCCGTCCCATACAGTGCGATCCAACAGTGCAAGAGCTTCACGGCTCTATCATGATCATCGTGTATGGGAGGGCGTCCACATTGGCTCTCATGTTGTTCTACAGTAAAACAACGGAAAAGGGCATCGGCGGACTCAGGGAGATGAGTGAAGTTCTCGTACTCTCTCCCGGTAAGTCGCGTACATCGAGCACGAACACGAGCATTCCCGGCATGAGCATCCTTCAAGCGCTCCCAAATCCTACAAGCTAAGTCCTGCTCTGAACCCGTCGAATTCGGGTGACCACGAGCTCGAAACAAGTAGTCGGACCTTGTTGTTGGCTTGAACATATCCCTCGATCCTGGAGCAAGGAAGTTCATCGGATGAACATAAAATGTGTTCACCGTGACATCCCAAAGGATCGACCCTTTCGCGGAGGAGCGGCCATCCGCCTGCCACATCGGTAGTTCTTCCCATCGAAGTGCGGAGGACCCGAACCCCGTTCTGATCGCCATCTTTGGATCTTAGGCGGTAAGAGTCAATGAAGACCCGAACCGGCTCACGATACCAATTGATGGACCGATTAGGCGCGAGGAGAGGGTGAATGGGAGCCAATAAAATTCTTCTCGAATGGAGATGACTTCCCAAACAAGATGAACACGGCTTCGGACACCCTCTCACGCCCAACTTCCATTTGCCAAAACCACGTAGCCAGCGAGTGCTCTTGGTCCTAGGAACAACACTCAACCTTCCAGCCAAAACTCACCACACCACACAGTGGCGGAAACTTGCGGCTTCTGTGCTACGGTCGAGGGTAGCTGGGCAGCGGTAGCCAACCGGTCCCGAAGACACCTCTTCGGAGGCACCAAAACACTCGTTTCCGCCTGACAAGCGTTCAAGGAAGCCTCGGTGAATCCTCTAGGCCGAACAAAAACCACCCACCAGAAACACAACACAGGTGGAAGAAGAACCCCTCACAAAACCTAGCAAAACAACTCAAAAGGCAAGAACTCTCAGCGGGACCACGGGACAAAACCAACGGATTTCACAAGGCTGTTCCCCACGAGACAAACCCACCAAGGGCTAGCACCGGAAAATCAATCGCCGGTCACCTAGAAGGCCGGTCAGACCCGCACATGGTGGTTCAGCTCGGGATGAGCAGCGCGCGGTCAACTCCTCAAATCCAACTCCCGATCTCCGATTCACTCCACGGTTTTTGCACAAGACTTTGGGGATAGTAGGAACACCTCATGGGTACTCCATAGCCAAGATTTGGTCCACCAAAACTTGTCAAATCAAGAGGAATCGAAGAAATCCCACCAAGGCCTCTAACCCTAGAGCCACGAAAACCCCAAAATCGAGCCTCAAGAAATCACCCTTAAAACTCCGCCAAGAGAATCACAAGAAAGAGCTCCGAAAATCACCAAAAAGAAGAACGGGAAAGGCAACACAAGACCTTGAGGAACCACGCCGAATCATCTATACATACCATGAAGGTTCATACAAGGTCTAGCTTGCCACCCATACATCCATCCCTCTCTAGATCTCACCATGAAGCTCTCAAGCTAGTCCTAGTCCTAGAAAATAGCAAAAAAAATGGGAAAACAAATGAGCTAGGGTTCCAAGAGTTGGCTGCCATCCATCCTCACTCAAGTGCTTATATGGAGGCATCCAAAAGACTAAACTACCCTTACTAGATAACTAGGGATACATGCCCCTCAAGGGCGAAATTGGAAGTCTTCAGATTTTCTTCATCATCGGACGGATGCCCGACCGCAACCTTGCTTAGCCTCGACGCAAGCCTTGCAATCCCGATGTGTCCTCCGCTTTGAAGCTTCTGGCGGCAGCGACCGACGTCGAGCCCCATTGGGCCTGCCCAGCGGTCACCACTGCGTTGGTTGAACCGGCACGGGTGGCCGCACCTCCGTCAGTCTTCGGCCTCGGTTTTGTGGATCAACCAAGAACCCAAAGGTGGTTTTGGTGAACCACTGCAAACCCCCCCTGTAGCCTCCACCAATCACCACTCATGACTCGGCTCCCACGCATTACTCCGGCTCGACCTTGGTTTTGAGGCTCAACCAAGAAACCGCCCACGACTTTGTCCATTGTTCTTGCCACCATGCGGCCGCGCACTTGACTCCGGCCACCGGGTCCCTCGAGAAGCCTACTTGTCTTCTCCACACGAGGCCTCACCGGCAACGACCTTTCGCTCTTGTTCTTCACCGCACCAACACCATCAAGCCGCAACCGCACACCGCAATACTTAGCCAAGAGTCACCACCACCACGTTGTCAATCACTCATCACACCAGAGGCGACCATCCACCGGTCCTCGAACCACACATGGTCCTCAGCGGTCGCTAGTTGGCGCCCGGCCGAGAATCACGCATCGTGCGTTGCCTCTTGTTGCCACCGAAAGTGGGCGGTTTTACGGCATGGTGGGACCGTCATTTAATGCTGGCATCCACGTTTGCCCCTTATAAACCGCGCACCGGTTGAGCTCCGTACTTTTGGCCCCCTTGATTCCTTGCCTTTGCCAATGCCGCTCGCTCATCCGCTATTATCCCTTGCGCTACCGCCGCCGCTTCTTGCATCCACCTCACGCCCCCGAGCTTGACAATGCCATGTCGAAATGGATGCGCTCCAACATCTCCATGGATTCACCACGCTCACCGCCGATCACCGCCGATGCTCACCGCCAAGGAGTGGAAGGTCCGGCAATGAGTCGCAGCACGCCGACTCACGTCGTCTCGCTTTCTGAGGATCGGCGCCATCCCGATACGGAGCGTGCAGCCATCATCGGTGATAGCCACATCCTTGACATCCTTGGCGGGCTCGAAGAGAGCAGCTCGCTTGGATGACTGGTCGATGGTCCTTGGGAGGCTCGGCGTGGAGCGCCGGATGGCGTCTCGCAGCGAAGCACTCGATGTCGCATTCAGTGCGTCTTGATCGTAGTCCCTCCGTGACCCCCTTCGGACGGGGATCTTCAATGTGAGATCGTGTAGTTGGGCATGACCATAAACATAGGGCCTCCAGGATGGTGGTGATGGTCCCGAGTGAGCCACGGAGGTGAGTTTGAGTTCCGATGTCGAGCGTCCCGTAACAGGCAGATCGATCTACCCTATCGGGGCGCATTCTTCCCGAGGATGACCGTGGAAAGGTGTTGGCGATGGCAGGCGCGATGCCGCGAGATGCCCATGTCGGCGTCGACATGTACGTAATGTGTTGAGCCATCCATCAACCAGGTCCTTGTGGACCTGGTCCGAGTCTGGTAAGTAACATCTTGGTTGCGGTACATGGTCGGGGTGGTCCATTCGGTCGAAGGTGATCGAGTCTCACTTACGATGCCAGCCGTGGGCTCGGTGTTGTAGACCTGCGTGTTCTCGACTTCGCCTCGGCCGATTTTGCGGTCCTCCGCCAAAGATCATGTGGACCGCACCATCATCATGAGGGGCAACCTCCTCGTCATCATCGTCGTTCTCGGGGTGGCGCGACCTTCTTCGGAGGATCTGCCTTTGGGCTTGAGCGTGCCGTTGACGTAGTTCTTTATTAGGTGGCAATCCTTTAGTGCGTGTACTCGTGATGGGTGCATGGTGAGCCTCTCAGCCTCTCAAAATGATCCTCGGGGCTCGCGGCTGGCCTTGTTGCTTGTGTCCACGCCCTTGCGCCTCTTCTTCTTCTACGGCCTCGGAGGGCCTCCCTTCGTCCCTTGCTTAGGCCCCTACCATCGTCCATGACTTGCTCATCCCTTGCCAAGGGAATCATCATCACCAACCGCCTAATCCCTGGTCGTGATTGGTCGTGAGAGGAGTTCCCTAGTCCTCGGGTCCTTCGCCATGGATGAGTGGTGTGGTGGTGCCGTTACGGAACACGAGATGGCATCATTGTCGGTCGCAAGGATGGGAGCTCGGTGCGCGCTTGCCTGATGTAGATCACGAACTCTCCCTCCGCGCTTGCAGTTCAGCACGCTGCTTGCCCCGGCGTCGTGCCTTGAAAATTGCCTATGAAGGTCTCACGAGGTCCGGGTCCGTCCTGATTTGCCACGTGCTGGGTGCTCGAGCCAAGTTAGCGCAGAGTCGGCGGTGGGCGGCAAGTTCTTGATGATGAATAGGTCATCGTCGCTCACTGAACACGTGTAGTCCTCCCTCCACCACCACCGCTGGGTTGGTCTCCTCGTCGTTCTTGGGGAATGGAGCCCCGGAACCATGAGGGAACTTTCGTCTTGCACCTTCCGAGTCGTCACGAGGGCCCGATCGGGATCGACCCAGGGGTCTGATCTTTCGTCGGCATCCACCGCGTGCCGTCGGTGCGTCGACTGCGTCGTGTCGATCGTTGTCGTTGCTGCCATAGCCGTAGTCGTAGTCGTTGTCGCCATCAGCTCGGTGGCGAGCCTTGAGCATGTCGTGAGCGTCACGGTGGGGTCCCAGGCATGACTTGACTGACGGTTCACCGGCCTCCTTATCGTGCCCCCGATGCCTTGATGGAGATGGATCTTGGCGTCGTACGGATGGTGCAGCTCGCGCCTCACGCGTGCGTGATGCCGAACTCTCGGCCTGCTGTGCGGCCGTTGTCTCGAGAAGGGTTTTGAGCTGCTGGCGAACCCTTTTCTCCTCAGGTGTGGCCGGCTCCGGGCAGCCACATAGTATGGCTGCTTTGTCGCGGAGGTTACGTGATGCGCTGAAGCCGCAGTGCCATCATCATCGATGGCGGCATCCTCGTTGATGCGCCGGTGTGACAACCCGCCCAGGAAAATACCGTACTATCGCCTAAACCAATCCACTTTGCTTGCAGGCCCCTGGAACTTTTCAAAGGTTCACAAATATGCCCTCGGTTTGCAGTAAAGTCCCTGGAAAGATTAAAAGGCCTGCAATTGGGTCCACAGGGGAGGCGCGCAGCTCACGGATTGCAGGCAGGCGCTCGGCGGGTGGTTGGGGAAACTCGACCAGGTGCTCACCTAGGACTTCTTCTTTGGTGGACGGAGTTGGGGCGGAGTCATGGCGAGGTGCTCGGCGGTGGGTTGACTGCTGAGCACTCCTCCCCATGGTGGAGGTGCATTGAGGACCCTAGGCAGGATGAGGGGTGGTTGAGGGTGGTGGACGCCAGGAGGTTGGGGCGGTTGGGTGGTGGCGCTCGGGCAGGCAGTACTGCGCTTTAGAGCGCCGGGCTGCAGGCCCGTGCGAGTGCGCGAGGAGGAGGCTCGCTATTTATAGGCAGCGGCGTGAGGGGCATTGCTTCTGCAGAGCTACCATGCCATTTGCACCGCGTGGCGGCCTGCATGCGGCGGTGCGCACGAGAGGGCAGCGGACGGACCCGGCGAGCAGCGGTCTGTCTGACCGGCCGTGAGGGAGCTCCGCGTGGCGGGGGTGCGTCCAAGGTGTAGCGCATGGGTGATTAGCCCGATGTCGGGTGCACAAGGCGTACGGTGCGAGGCGGCTGGCATCGCAGCGCAGGCGCTCGCGTCGGTTTAGGTCATTTTGACCTCGATTTTCTCAAAATTTCTACTTCAAATTTGAAATGCCACCCGACATGAAAGTTGTGTCCCTCGAAAAACTAGACAACTTTTACATTGGGAGAATTTGAAGTGTTTAGGTGAAATTTGGAGAACACGGTAAAAGTTCTGGAGGGAGTTCAAAGACATTAGGGTTGACATAGGGTTTGACTAGATGTTTGACCAAACTTTGACCACAAGTGTGTGTAGACTTGATCAAGAAGGTCATTAGTGATTGTTGGCGAGGTTTTCGGGGTGATGACCCAGGTTGACCAAGGTTTGACCAATGTCAATAGTGTTTGACTCGGTTGATTCGGTCATTAGCACTAATGATGCTAATTAAAAACCTGGGGCGTCACAGCCGGTTCACATCACGCGCCCGTACGTGAGCTTGCGGCACCAGCTGTTCCACCTCCTGCTCACGGTGTCGTTCACACCGCTGGCTTTGCTGGGGCTCCTCCTCCACGCTGAGTGCTTGGTGGAGATTCGCCAGCTCTTCGTCGAGCTGACGCTTGGCTTCAGCGATCTCGTCGAGGCGCGCCTGACGCAGGGCGTCCCCGTTACGGTGACGAGGGTTCTCCTCGCCGTCTGTTGAGCTGGTGGCAGTGTGGACCTTGAGGACGTTGCACTCTCGCATGAAGTCCAAGGGAGGCACCGGTGGCCCCCGCCGTACGACTGCGGAGCCCGGGGTGACGTACGACGCCCTCAGCGTGTTCACGTAGGCCGTCACCGGGTCGTCCGGGAGGCCTGGCTGCCCTCGAGGGTACAGGGCATTGTACCGCTCCATGAATTCCCCCCAGGTCAGCGGCTCGGACCCGCTGGCCTGGAAGGCGAGGTCGGTGAGGTAGAAGGCAGTGAGCCTGAAGCGCTCCTGTGTCGGGTTAGGCCCTAGCATGGCCATGATCGATTCGTCTGTGAAGCCACAGACGAAAGCTGCACGCGTTACCGCCGCCATCGTGAAGGTCGAACGCGCGGGTCGGGAGAAAGTCCTCCCGACGACGGACTCCGCCGGCCCGGTGTAGACGACGCCGAGGGAGCCGAAAAGCATGGTGGCGCCGGGAGTCAGCGAAACCCCGCGACCCTCCATCCAGATCGCTACTGTGGTTCGACGAGACACACGATGTGCCCCTACCTGGCGCGCCAACTATCGGGGCTCTCAACCGCCGGCAGTAGATTTGTATCGTATCGTGTGTCAGATCCGGATGGTTGACACAGGAGACATAAGGGTTTTATACTAGTTCGGGCCTCCAAAGAGTAATACCCTACGTCCAGCTCCGAGTACTCGTGTTCCTATGCCAGGGATGTCTGTAGTATGGGTTACAAACTTGGTGGTTGGTCAGCCCCTCAAGCGGTTGCACTCCTCCCCCTTTTATAGATGCAAGGGTGAGGGGCAAAAGAGGGAAAGCGAAAATAAGCTACAGTGCTACGGCATTGTGAAGTCTTTTCCGTCATTGATTTTCGTCAGGCGGTGTTGAAGGGCGCTGAGCTGTGGTATCACTGGAGATCATCGCGTGTGCCATCGCCACTGTTCATCTTGGGCACATGGCGTCTCCTCTGAGTAGTTCACGTGGTGACTCAGCCTTCTTGAGTGTGTCTTAGGCCCGCCACGTTAGGGCCTAAGTGTTGGTAGGCGCTGCCTGTAGACGATAATCGAGTGCCTGTTCTGACGGGATGGCGTGCAGCTGGTGTTGTATGGGATGGCATGTCAGAGGTCATGGGAATGCACTGTGCGTCATTATGGCTCTTGTCAGACCCGGTCGTCCTCCCGTCACGCCACCTGCGGTCTTTGCATGGCGTGGAAACTGGCGTCACACGTGTCATTACGGGGGAGTCCGAGAGCTAGGATGGCACCATGTTCATGTGGGGTCCCTGATCCGCGCTCCGGCTTCCACATGTGGGCCCCGTCTTAGTCAGAGACGGAGGTTACTCGTGCGAGCAGTAGTCGAGGCGAGGCGGAGTGTACTCGGAGGCAACTCGTGCGAGGCGAGAGTACTCGTCGGCGGAAGGTACTCAAGTAGGGAAGTCTTGTCGAGGGTCTTGACGAAGATCTGCATCCCTCCCTGTCCTGGATCTTAGCCTTGATATTGTCAATGGTGTTAGGACTCCATTTCCAAGGGGATTATCTTGTTGCCTAGGGGGCCCTAATCCAGGCCCTCGTCACTGTCCATCAGCAGGGTCTTCATCCGACCCTCTGCCTTCTCCAGTCGAGCAACGAGCTCTTGTGGCCCGCCTTCGACCTTGGGGACATAGACGTCAACAAGGTACTCAAGAGCCTCCTTGAGGTTGCCCAGCTCCTTCTGAAGATCTGCAGTCATCTCTTGATGATCAATAAGAGTCTGGATCGCCCGGGAAAGGTCGATTTCCAGGTCCCGGCGTACACCGAATTCAAAAGCAGCCTTCCGGGTATAGTAATACTCACTAGCTTCAACCTCCTTGGTCCTCTCCTTGAGGGTCTTGACCTGGTCTTTGGACTCCTTGAGCTCCTTCTTCAAGGCGGTCACCCTCTTCTTGGCCTCTGCAATCAACAAGGTTAGTGACGACACACGACGATGTAAACTTCAAACCTCAAGGTCGAAGGACTCCCAGACATACCCGAAGCGGCGATCTTGAGCTCATCATCGGCCTCCTTTGCCTTCACCTTGGCGGCCTCGAGCCCTTCCTTCAAGGCAGCCATTGTCCTGTCCTTCAGGACCATCTCATCCTTGAGGCGTCGGATTTCTCCCGCGGCCTCGATCCTGGCTTGCAGCACGGCCTCCCAGGCCGCGGTCACCTCCGCATGTAGCTTGGCGCTCTCCTTTAGTAGGTCCACCAGCCCATGCTGCCATACAAGCAGCGATCGCATCAACACAATGCCAAAGTTCATCAGACCAAGCTATCAGAGCAAATTGAAGACCTAGTGCCTGGGCGAAACCAAAACCTACGATGAGTGTCCTCCCGATCGTCTTCGATGCTTCCCGAAACTCGTCAAGGTCCTGGCCGTCAGCAAGGATGTCCTCTTCCCACGGGGTGTCGGAGTAGAGGCACTTGTCCCTGACGCTGGTCCGCCTCCCTCCCGCTCCGCCAGGCGTGCGCAGTCCGACTCGGGATGGTCCTCTTGTGCCCAAAGGCCTCCTGGCCTAAGGCGTTCTTGCCACTATCTGATGCGGCAGGGGTCCCCCTGTCCGAAGCACAAAACTTGTCAGTAACATACATAGAAAGCCCCAAGGTCGAGCAAACAAGGATCAAGATCAGCGATGCACCTACCCCCGAATTTCAACCCAAGCTTTATAGGCTTGGGTGCCACTCGCCTCTGCTTCTTCTGCGACCCTTGGTCGCTAACACCCTCAGCACTTGGCTTCGGGCGCTATTCGTCCATAACCCCGAGGGGGGTCTCGTCTTCTTGCATGGCCTGTCGCTGAGCTCATGCTGCACGCGAACCCGCGTCATCATCCTCGCCAGCGCCGGTGACGACCTCGACGCTGACCATCACCATCTCCGACGACGTAGTGGTGTCCCTCCTCTTCCTCTTCTTCTTTTTCTCCGCCTCGATGGTGGCGGCTACGACTTTGGCAGCCTTATTCGCCGGCATCTTCCCGGTGACCTGCCGCGTGTGCCGAGTCATTGGTGCAGAGCTTCCCGCGGGGGGTCTTCATCATCACTACCTCCCACCGACGAGTCGGAGAGGTAGTCGTCGATGTACTACTGCGGAGGTACCTCGATATCCTCCGCAGCCCGGACCTTGAAGCTCCGCTCACCCTCGTCAGGGAGAGGAGTTGGGCTCCAGTATACACCCTCGTGACCCTACATCAGTCAACCATCATCACAGACCATCAAAAAAAGCAAAAATAAGCAAAGGAATCAAGGTCGATTAGCGATGGCGACTTACGGGTTCTGGGGCGCTCAGTGTAACGCCTTGGGGCATGTCCGGTTCCGGATCACCCCACTAAACAGCTCCCTCACCCATACCACCATCTCCTCCTTGGAGACCTTACGCTACGCCACGCTTGAGTAGGGTAGGCTGGCCCCAAGATCGTAGGCGGATGCACCCGATCTTGGATTGGTTGTAGGAGCCTCGGCTGGGCGATAGCTCTTCTCGCGTCGCCCTCCCATCTTCAATGCCTCCAGGTCCTCCAGCAGCAGCTTGATGGCGTCGGCCTCTCGCGACATCAAATGGTTGTTCCACTCACGGCCTTTGGGACCGTAGCGAGTCCCGACACGGTCACCGGTGGTTGGGTTGTCGATGTAGAACCACCCTCGCCTCCAGCCCTAGGTGTCGTCCGGCAACACCATTTCCATGTACACCGACTTCATGTGGCGACATAGCATGAACCACAGCGACCTCCTTCTTCCCGTCTTCTTTAGCTCGAAGAAGTACCGCCGCAGGTTGAAGTGTGGCGGTATCCCCAGGTATGCCTCACAGAGGTGGATGAAGGAGGAGATCGTGGTGATGGCGTTGGGGACGAGTGTACCAAGTCGATCTGTAGTAGTGGGAGGAGCCACGGAAGAAGAAATCGCCCGTGAACTAGAGAATCCACGCTCCACATGCGCGACGAAGGCCACCATCTCTCCGGTCCCCTCGGAGGGGAAGGCCTCGCCCGTGGCCCTCCAGCCTCGACTTGTTCTTGACCCTGGACCCGGTTTCAAGAGTGAGACCTTGGAGCTACTCTTGGCCACCGCCGAGGGCTCCCAGATGCTCGTGCACAGGCGCAAGCTCGGGGCCATCTCCTTCTTCAAAGCCGGAGGATCTAGCTCTAAAGGTCACTAGGGACTCTGATGCGCGCGGCACGGAATCTGATCTGCGGCGCACCAGTGATTCGCACGCAGAAGATTCTAAGCAGTGGTGGTGGAACCCTAAAGCCTGCGTAGAAATGGAAGCAAGTGGGGTTCTCCGCCCTTCACTCGGCCTTTATTTTATAACAGCGATATGGGCCACGGCGTCCCAATGTCCCTAAAGGTTCGGCAAAATTCTCGGTGACCCAACGGATTTATCACCCAATGGCTCTTTCTACTAAGGTCACAGCAAGTAACTGGCTCGTGCGCGGGAATCTATGCCTGTTGGCTCTCCGCTCAACGGCTTGGCGTCCATAGACTCATTATGCCCTACTTCAAGCCCCCATACCCCCATTATAATTGACATTTTCTTTAAGGTCTCTTGATTTCTGGACGACCTTCGGGTCCATCGCATTCTCTTTGCAAGGTCGACAAAGTACCACTGTTTGATAGGTCCTCACTCGAACGGGTTCACCCCGACTCCTAGGTCTTGCTGCCTCGGATCGCCTTAGCCTATGGTGGTTTATACCGACGGCTCCGTGCTTAATGGCTCCACTGCCCGTTGGCCTCCTGATCATTATCACGGCACCTCTCTGAGGTCGCTAAGGCTCTAATGCCTTCTAGGTCACCTAGACCTATGATTTTCGACGGCGACTGCGTTGTCATCACAACGCCATGTCGATCCAGGTCGACACGGGCTTTCTGTCTCTACTTAAGGCCTTCCGAAGGTCGACGTGCTATCGCAGCCCTGCTGGGACCTTGGTAGCCATACCATGGTCGCCCGGACACCCCTACATCTACTTTGGACCTGGCATTTATCATATAAATGTGCATTTACAAGCTTCATATAAGGAGTTTGGCCCTTGGCCAAATTACAAGATACAAAGACATTTATGACCTTGAGCTATCCTACATAGTGCCTGCAACACGGTCTACACTAATAAGGCGCGTCGCAAGCTTTCTCCTAGCTTCAGTGACCTATGTCGATGACCTCACCCACAGAGGCAGCTGCCACACAACCACCTCTACTCGAGCTCCAGCAGGTTTCCTGTGGTACCCAGCATCAAGTCTGAGCTTCACCACAAGATTCCAAATGGAACAAGCTTCAACACCAGCCTCGCCGGGTGGAGCGTCATGTTCACCAGCATCACATTAGGCCTTAGCATGTAAGGCTCGGTGATGCATGTACTGCTCCATGCTCCACCTGGATTCCTCGGTGGGTCCAGGAGAAGAGGCTGATCGAGTTCTTCGAGCTTCGCAAGCATTCTTCTAGCTTCAAGCATGAACTACACTGACTCTATGCTCTGGTGGACGGACATAAGTCTCTAGCATGGAAATATTACTACGCAACTTCGCCATGGTTCTCCTTTGAAATCTGGGTGGTTTGCTTTAAGGTATGGGTGCCTATTTATACCCCTAGTACCAACCCTTTGATCTTATCCGCAAGCCAACTTGCGCGGCGTCCTTATCTTCAAGACTACTGTACCCTCGTGGGACACGAGGTCACTGTTTGCTCATGGGAGGCATTGGCGCGCCTTTCCCCTACCTGACTGCAAGATTCTGAAGCATTTTTGTCTCTTGCGGGTGATAGCGACCTCTCCGGGAGCCGACCGTGTGTCTGATGCGCCCATGACTCAGGTCATGTCAGCCCTGGCGTCTGACGACTTCTGCAAGATTCTGGAGCTTTTGTCTTATTGGATTGGTCCACGAGCGATTCTGTTTCCTGGCGAAGGTCGAGGTTCGGTCATTTATTTTTTCTTCTTCGGAGCATCAAACCGGCCATTCTGGTCGCTTTACTACTCGGGGGCTACTACACTAGTGCATCTTGTGATGCCCTATTTTCCCCAGGTCACCACGACCTAATGGAAGTCTGCTTTCACTACTTCTCTACTCGACTTACCTGCGGTGGCCATGGCGACTTTTCTGAAGGTCGCGACAGTTACTTCGTTACACCTGGCCCACGTCAAGACGGCGGTTCTTCAAGGTCGATGCCTTGTCTTCACTTCGACCTTCTGGCCCTTCATCCCAGGAGCTCGATGTTCAACTTCGTGCGCGCATCAGAGGGGTTTTTTCTTTTGGATCCCCGCGCACCCTTCACGACCTCGACGGTGCCGCGCCTTCGCTACTCTTCGACACAACCTCGCCTCGGCTGCTATGCCTACACGTCAATTGGGGGCTTGAGAGACATGGGTACCTATGGGTCCCCACCGGCCAGGGTCCCAGGGGTCCCTGACGAGTGGGCCCGACCTTCTAGAAACCCCGCCGACCTGCAAAGTGGGCCCAGCGACCTTATCCGCGACTCTGACGACTCCGGGCAACCTTATCAAGATCCCGGAAGATCCGTAGTACTTGGCGTGCAAGCCAAGGCATGTAGGACGTGGCGCGTCGCTGCCCGTAGGTCCGAGTATCGCGGGAAACTCCTTGTAATTCGGAAGAATATCTTCCCAGATTATAACCGACCCCGATATGGGTCCACCGACCTTGAATGAAAACCCTAGCCCGCCCCCATATAAGGCGGCCTAGGACTCCATTCAAGGGGACACCTTCACCTATCTCGCATAATCCACCACCACAACTGGACGTAGGGTTTTACTCTCGGAGGCCCCGAACCGCCTAAACCCTTGTCTCCCCGTGTTCATCGCCATACTCGCCTAGTTCTGAGTTCACTACGTGGACTACCACCTACGCTCTTAGTTTTCGATCCTCTCCATTAACCTGCAAACTGCTTGGGTAGCTCCCTTGCAGATCTGTTCAGGTCTCACCCCCTGACACTTCATGAAAGCTCTCATCAATGCTTCCCAATTTTGCACCTGTAAGGAATCGGATGCTCGTAGCCTAAGAGGGGGAGGGGGTGAATTAGACAACTTAAACCATAACCTATGTCTTATCACTATTTGGATAAAACATAAACTAGAACATACTATCTATATGTGCAACTAAGGTTGTTCTAGTGTGAAACTCCCATCCCAAAACAAGTTTTGCAACCTATAGCCAATCCTAGCATGATACTACTCTAGAAAAGTAAAGGCAAGCAAGGATTGCAATAAAGTAATGCGGAAACATAAAGGGGGATGAGAGGAAGCAAACTCTTGACACGCGATTTATCACGTGGTATCGGTAGGCACTAAGCCACCCCTAGTCCACGTTGTTGAAGCACTCTACACAAGAGTATTGCTTCCCGGTCACCAAGTCTCTCCCAAGAGAACCACTTGACTTGCCACAAAGGCTCACCACGAAGGCACTCGCTAAGCTCCCTTGGTCACCTTGATGCCACCTCCACTAAGGAGCTTCTCCACCAAGGGAAGGGGGTCTCCACGTCCCCCGCATAAAGTGTCCTTGCCGCTCCACACCAAGCCTGAGGGTCAAGACGTTCTTGAGAGCCACCTAGGCTCCAAGGCTTCGCACACCTCGCACAACTTGATCCACTCGAGAATCACCTCACAAGGTAGGCACACCTTGCACTCACTCAGCTCTAAGCTAAGCCTAACACTAAGCACACACACAAAGTATGTGCAAGTCTATGGATGAGCAATTTAGCACTTGGATGGCTTGGATATGATCTTTTATGTGTCTTGGACTCCTCTGCACTTCCACACACTCCAGCCAACTCAAATGATGGGGTGGAAGAGGTATAAATAGCCCAAACCAACAATCTAGCCGTTGGCCAAAAGCTGCTGAAAAAGTACCATTAGATGATCTGACGCTATGCTTTTCCTGGGCGTCGGTTCATCCGGTGCTAGTAGTCGTTGCCTTCCACCGCACTGGACCGTTGAATTCTGCTGACGTCATTCATCTGATGTTTCAACCGACGCACCATCATTTCATCCGATGCTGAAGACTTCGCGACCAAAACCTCTCTGTTAGCTTCTTCAAAGCCGTCGGATGAACCGATGCTACCACTGTCGGTTCATCCGGTGCTGAAGCAACTCTTCTCTGAGCGTCTCTGTCTTGATTTCTCTGATCATCAGATAGACCGACGGTGCCTTCCCATGATCCGTCGGTTCATCCGGCACTTCTGACACAGTTGCATCTTCTCTGGTCAATCATCCGGTGTAACTAAAAATCCCACCGTCGGTTCATCCGGCGCTCTTCAAGTTAACTCGAGTCTTCACACAGTGTACTACTTCATCCAGCCATTGCACCGACGCTTGCTTTCAAGGTACCGTCGGTTCATTCGACGGTGTCATTTCTCTCCTTTCTCTTCCACAGTTTTGACCCTTGAAAAATACACTATCTTCTCATTTTGGCATGTGGTATTTTTGCATCCATGGGACCTAGAAATGTCTACAGAGACATGCTCAACAATATGGTTAGTCCCATTGATCATGTTGTCATTAATCACCAAAATCAAACTTGAACAAATGGCATATGAGGCCATGTTCGCTACAGCACCGTCTCCACCGGTAGAGTGTAGAACCATTGCAAGGCTTTTCCAAGTAGTGAGAACAGAAAAAGCATTGCCCTCAATTGATTTTGATCCAGCCCTTCCATTGTGAATGTCTGACAAAGTTGAATGAAAGCTTGAATGTGAAGGTTAGAATCCTCTTTACCGGTGAAAGGTGTATGTTGCACCATGCGGATGGTTGAAGTCTTGATCTCGAACGGTCTTCCGATTTCGGCTAGGTTGAGGATGGGTAGATCAACGAGCTCCGGGATGCAAAGCTCCCCAATCTTCCTCTCTTGTGCCATTGGTGGCGGTTGAGGTTGATCTCCCTTCGGACTCGGAGGTGGTGATTCCTTCTTCAGACTTGGACGTGGTGATTCCTTCGGAGATCCCGACGATCCTTCACCCTCGGCTTTTAGTTCAATCTCCAGCTTCCTAGCTCGTGCTTCACATCTCCTTTGCCTGTAAATTTTTTCTGGAACATCCACAAAATTTTTAGGTTTGTTGGAGAGGTAGCTGTCTATCTCCTGTTAGGGTTAGCGATAAACAAAATATACAAAAGATCTAAAAAGAGAAAACTATAAACAAAAAGTTAGTCAAAAACTAGATTAGATTGGTTTTTGAGGATGATCAAAGTTCAATAGATGCAAAAGAAAATCAAAAATAAAACTGAAAATACTTACAAATGAGATACTAGATTGGATCGTGATTACTTGTTCCCCGGCAACGGCCCCAGAAAAAGGGCTTGTTGACGGTTCAATAACGCGCCAAGGTTCACCGCAAGCTTACGGATCATGTAGTACATTTTTCCCTCGAGTATCACCCAAGGTATCGAATCCGTGGAACATGTGCAACGCAAGACTCAATCTAATAACCGAGAAACACTTGCATCTTGAAGAAGTTTCGAATGCATCTAATCTACTAAGATCACAAGAGGTAGCGAGAGATAGTGTAGAGAGAACCGATCTAGAGAGCCTAGATCATGCTTATGTTGTAGGTCCGAGTAAGATAGACGAAGAAAACCAAACGAATCTCATTAAAATCATCTTTAAAACTTGACCTTCGGTCAAACCCCCTAAGTCGCACCGCCGTACTCAGTGTCAACATCCTGTCACGATGTTCCCCTTTCTTCGTGGTCGAATCTTAGAGCACGCTCACAAGGAGCGCGTTGAACTACTTGGTAGATCGGGTATGCACCTCTAGCCACCGCGGCTACAAGAACATCCCATGCAATCTATCTCGAGAATAGATTGAGAAAGAAAACACCCAAGCAAGAAGAAGAATCATAAAAGAAGGTATTCGACTGTTAGAAATCGGATTCATAAAGACTTCATCATAAGTGTTTACATGAACAAGACCGGGATCCTACCTTGATCTTGATCCAAGCTCCGGAACTCCGACGTGGTCTTCCTTCCAAGGTTCCCACGCCGGCTAGGGTAACCCTAGACAACTAGCACGACCCTCATCTCCGAGATGGTGTCCCTCTAGCTTCTCCGCTCCTTGGCGGCGAATGACGAATGGCTTGATACGTGGTACTTCGCACGGGGACTATAAATAGCCCGAGGGGGTGCTAGGTCAAAGGGGGTGGCGAACCGACCCAGAAGAGGGCAGCCGGCCGGCCACCGCCCAGTCCTCCTCGGCCCGGTTTGGCACCGGTTTTCTTCCCGAAGCTTCTCGCGTCTTCCTGAGTTTTTGCCGAGCTGCATGTGGGCCCTAGACGTCATTTTCCTCGTGGTTTAGATAAGGGTGCTTGGCGCATGAACTCCCGCATCTTCCGTCTAGGTCCTCGATACTTCTCGACTTCACGCTTTAGTCCTTGGCTCATTTGGAGTCATGTTCATCTTGTGTCTTGACTTGTACCGGGCTCCATGATCTTTTTGTAAAACCCTTGATGAACATTACCCGGAAGTCCTCATTTAAGCTCTTAATTCCTGTGTAAAAAATAAACTCTAAAAACCATGTGCGAGTGCGAACTTAATATATAATGGGGGTTAGAATCGTTAGTGTGAATATCAAATTAATACCAACATTGAAGGTAAACTCATGGCTAGGTTGACGGAAATTGACCGCCAATGTTGGTGTTTCTTAATGTCACCACTAGTTGTACACCTAGAAGGAGCGTATAAGAACAACCGGGTATACCACAAGCACACGGAAATACCGTTGTAGCACTTCCCTAAGGAAGGAGAGTATTCCAAGGGTATCGAATCCAAGGAACAGCGTGTACTATCTCCTACTCTAGTATAGCTGATCCAAGGACACAACACTGATTGATAGGATAGGTAGAAAGGATCTGCCTTGACCGAGCGCAGAGTCTAGTCACGGTCTCTCGGGTATAACACTCACTTCGAGCACCAAGCATAAGGCCAATGTGTTGGCGATGAGCCCAACTTGGTACGTGATGTAGAGGGTTGACAAAGGGTCCAACAGGTTGTCACCACTGCGGCCTACCTCTACACTACGATCGTACGTGGTCTTCGAAGGATAGCTTATGGTCCAGACACCACGTCTACACCACTTACTATTACTACGAATCCGAGGAGATACCGGCACTAGCTCAAGGTATGCTCTATCACTCATGCAAGATCACAAATGCACTTTGATCTAACTAGAAACATGCAGGAGCTTCACTTTACTCTAATATACAAGCTAGCAAACTAGATGCAAACTTATGATCTAAGTCTACTGGATCAAAAGGGTTGTGTTCAAAGAACACAAACCTCTAAACCAAGAACAAACGAAGAACACAAGAACAAAGCAACTAAGCATGCATACGACTTTAGTCTAAATAGGAAATGTCGAAATACTCACTTTAGTCTAGTTGAAGAACAAAGGCACCGCTGAGGATCGTTCTTGAGGAAGATGTCATGAAGAACATGACATGTCCTCAAACCTCCCACCTCACTTCCTAGCACTAATCCTATACAAAGAGCTCTCCTCTCCTAAAGAGAGAGGCTCCAAGCCAAAATGAAGAGGAGGAGGAGAAGTGTGTGTTCCAAATGAGAACCCCTCCCCTCCTATTTATAGAGGAGGGAGAGAATTGCTTCGGGGCTCCAAGTGCTCCAAAACAACGAGGATTGCAACCAGGGACCAATCAGGGGCTGCCACGTGGAAGGCCGGGATCAACTGAACCAAAAGGCGGTTGAGATCCACGGTCCCGAAACCAAGGGGTCACGTGGCGTCCTGTGCTTCTTCGTGGTGGCTGACTGGTGGGCCCTGAAGTCACTCCCCCGTGCATGCCAAGTTTCCCGACGATTTTGGAGGATAAGTGGGCCCTTGAATCCATGTGATGTCCATGTGGTGCTTCATGATTCGTCAGGCTTGCCTCTCTTGGATTGATGACGTCAGTGATCTAGGGGAATCCTAGGTGGCATCCCCTCATTGGCTGGTCTTGAAGTACTTGAATCAAAGACTTGTGCTTTTACTCCTCTTTCTAGTGCTAATAACCTGTTTTTGCATAGTCACCAACACTTATGGAAATGATTAGTTTAAGCCCTATTCTAGTGTTGATAATCATTTTCCATGCCAAAAGGTATATGTTTGACGGGTAAGAAGTGAGTGAAAATCAGCCATCAACAGCCAACACACACACTTTATCAACTTGCTCCACTTGAGAGCCGTTAGATTCATCAAATGTCACGTGACACGCTATGTCAACACAACCGGTGGCCTTGTTGAGAACGTGATAACCGTGAGCATTTGAGGCATAACCAAGAAAAATATCATCATCAACTTTAGGTGCAAACTTAGAGTTCTTGGGCTTCTTGTTGAGAATGAAGCACTTACAACCAAAAACTCTAAAGTAAGACACATTGAGCTTCTCTGGTTAGTAGTTCATAGGCGGTCTAGTGTCGAAGTTTGTGAAGATATAAATGGTTGATAGCATGACAAGCAATGTTGACCGCTTCCACCCAAAAACTATCTGAAGCCTTGTACTCATCAAGCATGGTTCTTGCGGCTTTAATGAGAGTCCTATTCTTCCTCTCAACTATCCCATTTTGTTGAGGTGTGTATGGGACGGAGAATTCATGACCAATGCCTTCACCGTCAAGATACTCTTCAATGTTGGTGTTCTTGAACTATTGTCACTTGTTACTCTCTTGATCTTCATATCAAACTCATTTTGGGCTCTTGTTGCAAACTTCTTGAATATGTCATGAACCTTTCTCTTATCATGCAAAAAGAATACTCAAGTATACCGAGAGTATTCATCAACAATGACAAATCCATACTTGCTTCCTGCAATGCTAACATAAGCCACGGGACCAAAGATATCCATGTGAAGCAACTCCAATGGTCTTGTAGTGGTGAGTACATTCTTGGAGGGGTGAGGAGCACCAACTTGCTTTCCGTCTTGACAAGCACTACAAATTCTATCTTTCTCAAAATGAACTTTTGTTAGTCCTAGGATGTGTTCCCCATTTAGAAGCTTGTTGAGATTATTCGTCCCAACATGGGCTAGCCGATGATGCCAAAGCCAACCAAGCTAGACTTTGCCATTAAGCATGTATCAAGTTGGGCTTTATCCAATGTAAAATCCATCAAATAGAGCCTTCCCTTGAGTTCACCCTTAAAAGCAACGGAGTCATCGCCTCTTCTAAAGACAGTCACACCCTCATTGGTAAACAATCAATTGTAACCCATTTCACAAAGTTGTGTAATGGACAACAAATTGTAGTCCAAAGATTCAACCAAATAAACATCAGAAATTGAATGATTGGTTGAGATAGCAATTTTACCTAGACCAACAATCGTTCCACCACCATTGCCTCCAAAGGCAATCTTCTCTAGATGTTCAATCATTTCACAAGACATAAACATTTTCTTCTCCCTGGTCATATGATTTGTGCATCCACTATCAATCACCCATTTGGTTCCACCGGAGGAGTATGCCTACAAAACAAATTAGCCTTGTGTTTTAGGTACCCAATTAGAGTTGGCTCCTAGCACATTAGTCACAAGAACCTTGGGCACCCACACATTCCTTTTGATCATAGAACCTTTAGTGTGGGGTCCCACATACTTGGCCACCACCTTACCCTTGTGGTTCCAAGTCAACACATAATCGGCATAAAAGTTGTCTTGTGAAGCATGTGCCTTGTGCTTCTTTACTTGCTTGGCTTGCACCACCTTGGTCTTGACTTGTGGTTCATGAGATACATCATTGGTGCTCTTGAACTTGATAGGAGATCTCCAAAGAGTGAAGACTTGACAATAGGTTGCCCAATGGATATGGTGGCAAGTCCCACCTCATCATCAGAGTCGGAGCTATCACCATTTGAATCTCATTCTTCACCCAAATGAGCTTCACCAACTTCCTCCTTCTTGTTCTTGTCATACTTGTTGGTTTCTCTTCTTCTCACTTTGATGTTGGGACATTCCGCAATGAAATGACCCTCCTTGCCACACCTAAAGCATGGCCTCTTGGATGTTCTCTTGGTCTTGATCTTGTACTTGTCCTTGTTCCTGTTGAAGAATCCACCCTTCTTCATCACCTTGGTGAACCTCTTCACAAAAAGAGTCATTTGCTCGGGAGTCATCACATCATCACTATCTTCATCACTATCTTCCTTGACCACGGCCTTGGAGGATGACAAGCTTGCTCTCTTCTCTTTGTCCTTGTTTGAAGCTTTGAGAGCTACTCCCTTGTTCTTCTCAAGTTGTTCATGCATCTTTGACATTTCTGAGAGCTTTGACTCCTTGATGATGATAAGATGGTCTTCAATTCTTCCAATCACATCCGTCGGAGTGAACTTCTTGAAGCCTCTCTTCTCTCTAATGAGTGTAGGGAGTTGTACATCCCTAGCCATGTAAGCGGAGAGGATCTTATCAACCACTTCCTTTCTTCCCCATCTTGTACTACCAAGAGACTTGATTTTGTTGATGATCTTGATCAAGCGATTGTACATGTCCTGTGGAGATTCATCTTCCTTGATAACAAAGTGGTTGAGCTCACTTTCTAAGGCATGAATTCTTCCTTCTCTAACTTGCCTTGTTCCTTCATGGTTGACGAACAATGTGTCCCACACTTCTTTGGCAGACTTCAACCCATCAAGCTTGTCATATTCTTTGGAAGTGAGTGAGCTCTTGATGATGTGAATGGCTTGATAGTTCCTTTGTATCTCATTTGCTTGATCTTGAGATAACGTCGCATCACCACTTGGGAATGTAATACCCATGTTCACAATAGTCCAAAGTGCAGGATTCACCGCCATCAAATACTCCTCCATCGAGTTCTTCCACTTGGAATAGCCGGTTCCATCAAATTGGGGTATCTTCCCAATGTGGCTAGAACCTGATGGATGACTAAAGGATAAATGAGAGTAATGAAAAGGGATATTAGTGAACTCCCTTGGTGATGGTCGTCGACTAGAGTGGTTAGACAAGACATCTTCTTCGCTATCGGAGGTCTCCACGCCATCTTTATTTCTTTGATTGTTGTTGATGCTTGGATTTACTCCTTCATTACCTTGCGGTATGATAGGAGGTGTACCATCGTTGCCACCACCTACGGGAAGTGGCACTTGATCACTTGGATTCGACATCTTTTCTCCAAGCGGTTAAGCTTCAAATGAAGCAACCGGCTCTGATACCAATTGAAAGGATCTAGATGTCGACTAGAGGGGGGTGAATAGTCGAAACTGAAAATCACAAACTTTAAACAGTTGTCAGTTCAAAGTCCAGACTCCCCGAATATTTTTCCAGATACTCTGGGCTTTCCGGAGTATCCGGGAAAATGTTCGGATTCTCCGAGCTTTGTGAGAGACGACTAAAACAACAGAATTGGAAATTGCTCAAAAGTAAATCTGTGAATATAGGATATGCACTGAGATGAGACAAGCCTGTTTCACCACCTAGAACCTGCAGGAACCTCACTACGGAGTAGATCGGCCACAAACCCTAAAAATGTGTTCAAAGGAATATCAATCATACAACAAGAGAAACAATCACAAGGAGACACAAGGATTTGTTACCGGAGTTCAAGCTCACACCTTGAGCTCTACGTCTCTGTTGAGGAACCCACAAAGGGTGGACCTTACACCTAGGTCACTTTCCTCCCCTAGCGACCACAAAGATCGAGCTAGGGTTACTTACTCAATCACGAGATAATACAAACTTCCTTAGGCAGCAACAAACCGATGGATGCTCCAAGGCAACGCCTAGTCGGCTAGGAGCTCAAAGCTCCAAGAGTAACTGTAACACCCGGTTTTAAAGGACAAACCGAATGCACCCTTTATGCATGCAGGGATCAAATTCATGCATAAAGTAACATCATCGATGAATATCACAACATATATCATTACAAGCGTATAATTATTACAAAATGACGGAGGGTCTAAAACAAAAGATTGCACATCGTTATTCTATACATAGCGGAGTAGGCACCATCTTCCACGGGAACGCGTCATTGGGGCACGCCAACCTAAAACTCCAGGTCTTCAAGGTCTTCATGATCCGGCTTCTTCTTCTAGTTTCTGACCATCTGAGTAGCAGTGGGGAGAGAACGGCAGGATTGAAAGGAAAAGCAGTGAGTACACCGGAGGCGTGTACTCCGCAAGTGGAGGGAAAAGTATGCATAACATGCAGGCTTAAAGCAAGGAAGGCTTTATTTGGTGGACTGCAAAGTTCAAGTTTTAATTGGTCAAATTTTAATTAAGCACCTAGATATTAAGTGTATTTAAGGTTTCCCAAACCAATCAAGGTACAGCACCGTCATCCGATCCTAAGGTCAAACATCATACCAGCTCCCAATCCACAGTACCACCACTATGATCCACCCGAACCACCAACTAACCATGTGAGGATCCAGGCCACTCTTGACCGTCAGCGCGGCTGTTATAACAATTTTTAACACTATGCAGAGGTTGTACATCTTTACCCACGAGTCGCGTAAACGTTCAAAGGAACGTTAAACCCAACCATGTTGTGCTAGCTAGGCACTTTCACACTTTGGTGTGATAGCATAGGGACGCTACGAGGCCTTTACATAGGTTCACCAGCACATTGCATTAAGGGTTACTGGTGTCGGAACACCGAGGTTCCTTGGGACTCTTGGGAACTACGCCTCATCCAGCCAGACGACTTAACACGGGCTGGTTTACCCTACTTACTTGGCCAAGACCATAGCCCATTAGTTCTCGTGGTTGTACTGTAAATCCTGGGTGGTCGCTCCACAGACCGGTCCTTATAAAGTTGACTCAGGTAAGACCAACATCAAACATCACAAGCCACCATCCAAACCACTTTTTGAGTCGCTAGGGTGTTCATGTTGCTAACCAAAACCCACATTAACATGTTGCATAGTCATTAATCAAGATTAAGATTAAAACCCAACCCATGTTGAGCAAGCTAAGCATAAATCTACCCACATAGGTAACCTCTATGGATAAGCAAGGAAAGTCATGAAAAATCTAGTAAACAGTCCTTAATAGGATTACCCATCAATTTAGACATCTAATGCAAAAAGCATAAATAAAAGCAGTGATTATGGTGTATAAAGGTAAAGGTACAAAATAGCAAGATGTTCAAGGACACTTGTCCGTTTCCCGATGCTCCACTGCTCAGAGACGTTCCTCAACGCGTAGCAATCAACTGAAACAGCACAATAGTACAACTAAGAGCATAACACCAAACAATAAAATCATTTTATGGAAAGCGTACTACTAGCTAACTCTACCTACAGCAGACGCGGAAGAGCAAGAAACAAGGAAAACAGGGCTGCAGCTGGAAAGATATGACTAGCTAGAGAGGGTATCGATAGTTGTTGTTAGACTGCCATGGATTTAGGGACCGATGGTTATGACAAGATATTAGCATGAGGTTGCCCTCTGATTGTAGAATATGTTGAGTGAGAACATTGCGTGTGGTGGTAATAGCTAGAACTTTTGGAGGTAAAGTGACCGGATAAAAGGATGGATAGCAGCGATGTTGAACAAGTTTTCTTGTGGGCTGAATGTTTTCTTTAGAGATATGGAGAATTAATTTTGCATCCAAGTAAAAGGGAAATAGGAAGACACAAGAATAAAGAGTTGCACTGAGATGGTGTCGGAATCAAAAGGGAAAGATATGTTCGTGGTGGACTGCACAATAGTGTGTACTTACTGAAATTAAGAAGTGGAGCTCTGCTAAGCATATGGTCAAGCAACTCGATGGGTTTGTGTGAAACTAAGCGATACATGTGTTGGTCAAAAAGATCTTCCATTTGCTCATTGGATCAATGGGGAACACATAAGTAAAGCATGATTAAGTAGTTGTGTAAACAGAACGGGCAGCAAGCATGGTGTGATTTATATCTCAAAAATCATGGCTCATATAACTGAGTAACTTGGCAATATCATGTGCAGGTATAAGGGTCACACTTTGGTTGAAGGGTTTGATCATTCGAGATCAGGATCAGCGAGGCAACACGATAGAAAGACATGATGGCATGGCTGTGTGGACAATGTAGGCAACATGGATGGCGAGGTTATTATATCTAGAGCTGTAAGTCCGATGTCGTAACCATTTTTGTAGAGACATGCGTGTGTATAGGGGGCACATGCTGGTTGAAGGGTTTTGAAAGGAGAGCAAAAAGGTCACCGGGAGTGCTGTGGCCCAAAGGTGGTTGTACAGCTGCTCGCGAGGACAACGACAAGATCAGCTCGGGATAGCATACATGACGAGATCAATATCTTAGGAACCATGGCACAAATGAAGGATCCATACTGCAGGTGTCATAGGCACATGGTGGTAGAAGGGTTTGGGGATTCGATGCACAGATAACTGTGGAGCACGATTAGAAAGGAGTGCAAGCAGAGCAATGGGTGACAGCAGGACTGCAGGAGCAGCGAGTGTGGAGAATTTATTTTCTCTAGTTTTGCAGGTCCTATTGCCCAACCATTTTGTAGAGACGTGTGCACGAACATGATACATGTTGTGGTAAAAGAATTTGGTCATTGGTGGCCTAGATGAAGAGTAATGCAAAGAGCAAGACAGGGAGCCACGTCCGAGTAAACTGCAGGGCAGCGGCACAACGAGATTAATATCTCCAGATTTGCAAGTCCTTTTGCTCCACAAATTTGCAGAGTCATGTGCAGGTATATAAGACATAACATAGCAAAAGGATTTTATCACCCGAGCGCTGGTTTAGCGGAAAATGCAATGCCATCAGGGTGGTACTGCTGTCTGGACAGCAAGGACAGGGAGCACGGTGATGATCATATCTCAGGAATCATAGCTGGTATGGCTGAGAAATTTAACGGAGACGTGTGCAGGTACACAAGACATGTCGTGGTAAAAGGATTCGATCATCAGAGCAGTAGATCAACGGGGAACACACGCCAACCAGCGACGGAAAATCTGGTCGCGAATGCAGACAGTGGGCTTGCGAAGAAACCTTGCCGGGGATTGATGGATCTCGCCCTACATTATGTGATTCATGTGCTAGAACAACAAAAACGTGGAGAGGATGGAGAGGGGTCTCACTTTTGGGTCGTGGTGCAGGTGAACATGGGCAGGACGAGAGGAGGCAGCAGTGTTGAGCGCAGGTGGAGGAGGGTGTCGGCAGCCTGCCCACGAATCAGCAGGCTCGACCGCCACAGCATCAAGGGTGAACATGAGGGCGTCCTTGGGGCCTGCAATGTGAGGACATCAGGTAGTCGCCGAGCAAGAGGGATGAGGAGGTGTGGCCTACCGGAGACGTCAACAAAGACAACATGGACGGTGGAGCGTGCAACATGGAGGGGCGACCTTCCTGCGTGGGGTAGAAGAACCACGACGGTCTTCTCAAATCATTGCTTGGATCCATGAGCAGTGGAGTGCAGCGGCAAAATCAAACCCATGACGAGGGCACTCCGTTTTGGTGGTTAGCAAGGAGGGGGAAAGGAGGATGTGGAGGGGCAGCCATGGACAGAGGGAGGAAGGGGGCACGACCATGGGGGCCTCGTGATCTGATTGAGATGGAGCAGAGAGGGAGAGGCGCAAATTAGGGGTGTGGGGCTGAGCACTTGCTGGTTTTGGCGTGAAGATGGAGGGGATTTTGTCCAGGTTCACATGCAGCCATGGATGGAAAGGGGGCGGCATCGGGGAGGGAGGCAATTCCTGCGTGAAAGAGAGAGGGCGGCGTGGGGAGGGAGGCGTCGGCAGGAAGGGGGTGACGTGGGGTAAGGAGGAAGGGAGAGGAGAGGTCGGTTTGGGCCTTGGCCCAAGTCGAAATGATTTGGATCAAAGGAGGAATAAGTACTCAATTCAGAAATTAAAGATGGATTCAACCAACAGGAAAAATGAGATGGGGAAAGTTCAATACATGAGCTCGGGAGCTAGATTAAGTTCGTGTAGATAGAAGAAAAAGGATAGTGAGTTGATTGAAGAGAGAGGGATTAGATGGCCGCCATTCAAGGTTGCCACAAGAGAAGATTAGTCGGTATGTGCATGCCCTTGCTTGAGAGGAAACATAGTCGGAAAGGGAACAACGGGTTATGTAAGTTTTGGTTAGCGAAGATTTGATTTAGAGATTTTTGAGAATTGGATTTGAATTGGGAAGGTTCATATTGGATCAAAACCTAGGCGTGTTTGAAAAACACTTTAAATCATTTTGACACACAAAACACAATGCATGCGGCATGGATGCATCAGACATGTTTTATAACCTATGTTCATTAGATTGTGTTTAGAAAATAATATTTGTTTTGAAACGATTGTACACACTCTTTATTTAGTTCTAACAAATTTTTAATAAAATTTTAAATCCTAGCCAAATTGCAAACTAGGGTGTTACAGTAACAAACACGAAAGTTACCAACCAAGCGAAGAATGAGGTGCTCTAGAGATGAGAAATCAGCTCACTAGCACTCTCCAAGCTCTTGCTCTCAATCCCTCCTTTAATCCCCAACAAATCTCATCAAACCAAGGCTAATGGGAGTAAAGAGGAGGAGTGAATGAGGTCTGAGTTGTGCAGGTCAAAATAGGCAAGAGAGAGAGTGGATAGGGTTGAGGGGGTATAAATACCTTCTCACCCAGAAAAAGAGTTGTTGGAGCTCTAAGACCCGGAGTATCCGGACCAGGTCCAGAGACTCCGGGAAGTTTGGAGATTCCGGAGAAAACCCGTAGAGTCCGGCCTTCCAAAGTCAGCACCCAAAAGTTAACCCGGTGAATGTGTAGTGCAAAGGTGTCTCTCATAGGTTTTTGGTTAGTCATCTAGAGCACCTTTTCAACTCTTAGAAGATACATTTCATGTCTCTCTTTATAGTACGGCATTCCTAGGACTCAAATTCAAAATATAAAATAATTAAGCCTTCATGGAATCCTTCTTTTAGCATCACTTTATTTTTGTATAGCAATGAAACGCTTTGATGCCATCATAAGATTTTAATACCTGCTCATATACTCAACATATCATTAGTAGCTTATTAGTGTGTCATTAAATCACCAAAACCCACTTATGGGGCAAAGATACTCTTCAGGTATTCTTAACCAGACTGGTAAATGGCTCTTTTGGAAGTATAACAGGAAGTGTTCTCCTTTGTTATAATATTTCAACATATGCTAATTCATTCTAGATATGGGAGAGTTTGGTAGTATGATAGTTTCTTCAAGAAATTTGTAATACCATTTGTGATCTTGTATAACTCGATTATGGTCATGAATATTTAATCATAAATTGCTTCTCACTAAAAAACTCAAACTGGTTGGTAAATCTCAACCCCCACCCCACCCTAGCACAAGATTAGGCTCACAAGCTGGATGTAAATTTAAGATTATCATCTCAGCATAAATAAAATATTTGCAAATAGTAATTATAAAAACTCTAAAGGCTACTAGCTCAGCTCATCTTCGACGACTCAGCTTGGGTCACAATGTTGAACCTTTAACGTTTTAGCTTGTTTGTCTCACAAGGTGGCTCAAACCAAATTGTTAACAAAAGCAAAAATTACTTATTAGCCCATTAAAATAAATTTACCAAGTTGAGCTAAGCCGAGGTAGCTCCTGAATTTTTAGATCTACCTCCAACCCTAGCATTGAGTATAAATATGCTTCTCAACCAAATAGGATTTGACATTGAATGGTCTGGCTAGTCTCAGTGCTCAGTTCAAGTGTTAACTTGAGAGAAACATTTGGCACTAGACATTCACTTCATGGTTTTGGAATTTGATTTTTGTTGTGTTGGATAGCTCTCTTGGTAAGGTTTTAGTAAGTCTAAAATCGGGCATCAAACTAAGAAGCTATAGCTCTTTCAACTTATGTTATGCTGGGCTTAGATAGGGAATGCATTTTTTTCTAGATAAGATGACTACATTGGTTCATGCAATGTGGACCGGCTCAGCCAAACTCAGATGAAGCCAACCTGATGCTGGACTGAGATTGAATTTTCAAGTGCTCGTGGAAGTTGTGCCAGCTCAGTCGAGATATACCTAGAAAACATCTAAGGGCTTTATGTGTGGAAGGGGGTTGAGGGAGTCGGGTATTTAGTGAAATTTTAGCAAGGTTCTTACTCCGGCTAGCCTCTACTAAAAAATTAGGGTCCGTGAGCAAAAAAATCGACTCCAGTAGGACCTCTACTCGGGTTCCTAGAGGGTTTAGTGACCCAAATACCCCCCCCCCCCCCTCCCATACACCTGATGAGGCACTGGCCCAATCTTCCAAGAGGTAGAAGATAAATTCGATTGGAGACTCGACATTAATGATTCGGCTTCGAATCAAATATGATTCAACCCTGCAACCTAGGGATGCAAGAGGGGCGGGTTTTGCCGCCAACCCGCTGGACAAACCCGCGCTACGAGCCCGCTTAGGTCTGCACATCTGCCCGCAAGAATGGAGCGGCTCTCCACGGGCAACCCGCGATGCCCAGCCCAACGGCGCCGCAGTGCCCGCAAAAGAAACAGAGCTGAACTGACACCCTCCGCCACAGCCTGTCGCCGACGCGTTCGTCCCATCCTCATCATTTGCTCCCTGCGCAGCCACTCCCTTGCGTTCATCCCCATCATCGGCCGTGCTCCCTGCACAGCCACTCCCTTGGTGAACGCACCCGAAGATGCTGCCCTGGTGACGCTGCGCATGCATGTTGCGGCCTTTCAAGTTCCTGCTCGCTGCCGCTGATCCTCCTACTGTCTATATGCAACAGCTTTCGTTAGATTTTCCAGTTGCCCGTTGCTGATAAAGAAATTTCAGCAGTTCATTTCTGATTTATTTGCTTTCATAAGGCATCGCTTATTTCTTCAAATGGATGCAGAAACTGAGTACTTATAAGGTTAGGGAAAGAAAAAGCATCACGGTTTAATTATCCTATCTTGTCAGGAAGTAGCAAGCTAGCTTCTACTACTTGCGGTTTCAGCAGCTTGCTTCGTTTTAGGCTTCTACTGGAGCTCGGCGTACTGTACGTTGTGGCTTTGCGGGCACACGCGGGCCGCCGTAGTCATCCGCATAAAGCAAGCGGCGGCATGCGGGCTGCCGCATACGCCCGCCACAGAGCACGCGGCTCGTGCGGACGCGGGGCGGGCAGCCGCAAACCACCCAGCTTGTATCCGTACTGCAACCACTACACCACTACTCTGTTGGTTATCAACCAAGCACAACTTGAATGACCTCACCGAGGAGGCTTTCCCTGCAAGGGAATCAAAGAACACAAGCAAGATAGTATAAATTCACAATCTAGAATTGTACATATAAATAAAGCAAAGATATGGGGTTCAAACTCTCGATTCAAAAGGACTAATCCGCATAGTCGAGGAGAATTAAGAAAGGGGGCCTTGTATCACGATAAAAGGACTTGTCACCACAGTTACAATAAATCAATCACAGTTACTTCTCTGAAAACTTCAACTAAACAAAAACCAAACCCTAATGTGATGGCGACTACTGAATTTAAGAGGGTTAGGTCATGGGAGACCTCCTGGTCATAGTGTCACACCCCTATGGCTCCCAAGACGGCGGCGTAACACCATACCAGATTCTGGATGTCTAGTTGTTTCGACAATTCCGGGTGGCTCAAAACGAATTTGGGCCTAAGACCAGTTTCGTTAGAAGCTCCATGAAATTGTGGTTCCACACCCATATAAAGAACGTCCAAAATGGATTGCGTATGAGACTTGGGTGTTGTTTTTGGTGTGTGCTGCTCCTGGACTCCAAACTGGGCTCGAACTTGAGTTGCTTTGGGCCTCCACCTTGGGAACTCGAACCAAATTAGCTTCGGGCCTCCTTCTCGACTTGGACACCCATCTTGGACTCCTCCTTGAAAGGATCAAGGCAAGTGGCCTACATGGGGGTGAATAGGCCTCCAAAACAATTTCAAACTTTTTTCTATAACTTCACTAGCAGAACGCGGAACCTCCGTGTTTTTTGGCGGAACCTCCGGGAAAATACGTAGAACCTCTGTGAATTTTCGCAGAGCTTCCGAGAACTGAACCTACACAAGAACTGTTGCGGATAACAAGATGTAAAACAGATCTAGTGTTGTAGAGAGGTTAGCTAGGTTATGTATTGAAGCACTAAACATTTAACTCCCTTATTTGGAACACTAAGAGCAAGTAGATCTATAGCAAACCCTAGATGAACAAGTAGATAGTTAAGAAGAACAAGCAAGTAATGTATATATGAATTGAAAGCACAAGAGACACCGATTTATCTAGTGGTTCAGCTCGCCACAAAGGCTGGCCTACATCCATGTTGAGGTAAGCCACAAAGTCTTTGAGATCTCTTTCAATCCACTCCTCTCTCTTACCTATCAACAAAGCAATAGGTAGAGGATTTCACTAGCACAAAAGGGGTAATACAAACTTCTTGGAGCTGCCACACGAAGATTGGAAGCTTCCAAGCAACCTCTAGCTGTCCAGGAACAAAGTTCCAAGAGTAATAGATCCATCAAGATGGCTAAGGTTTCACCAAGTGCACAAGAACACAAGAGAGGAATTGGTTTTGCTCTTTCTCACAAGGAATCACCCAATCCTTCAATGAAGTGCTTCGATTTGGAGTCAATGCAAGAGAGAGAGAGAGAGAGAGCAAATGACTGTCTGAACTGCAGGAAGGAGAAGAGAGCTGTTGGGGTGCTCAGGGCAATAAATACTCCACTGTTCTCGCTGTAACGGGCAGTTTTGAAAATGTGGAACCTCCGCAAATTTTTGCGGAACCTTCGTGTTCTACAGAAGCAAAAGTGAGAACAGTGGTTGACCGACTTTTGTCGTTGGGTAGTTGATTGTTGGAGATAGTTTTCATGCACTTGGTGTTGACATTTGAAACACGTGTCACGTTTCGATCCACAAGCGTACGGATCACGTGTGGCCTTTTTCACTCGGGGGTGACCCAAGGTATCAATCTGTGGATCGGAAGCAAACTATCTAGGGTTCTCCATCTAACTGTTCTAATCCTACTTGAAGAATAGATTGCATAAGGGTTTAACATACAAACATGGTGGATGCATGGATCACATTCGATAGCCAAAAGGTAACATGCCAAAAGGTAGCACTAGCCTACCGTCCCCTAGTTGCAACTCCGGCCAAAGTGATAAACTAGCCTAAACCTCATACCATGATAAGGAGATATCCATTGCACGTTCTTTCGGGCGCTCTCGTGATCGTCACTACTACGGAAGGTAATCAACACCGAACGACTACTCATAAGTCCGTGCACCACTTTGAAGTATCTACAAGACATAGATTAGATCTATTCCTATTAAAATCATATGCTAGCTACACAGATGAATGAGAGAAGGCATGCATCAAAGTAGATCAAAAGTAGAGGTCAGATTAGATTGATATCACCGTCAAAAGTACATGTGCCTTGATGAATCCAATGCATGGCTCCGGAACTCCACCATGGCTTCACCACGCAGGGCCAACCATGGCGGCTAGGGTCTAGCCTAAGCCATCTCCTAGGCAACATCGAGGACTCGCGGCGGCGACGGCTTCCTTCGGTGTGTATTCCTCTATTCGGTGGCTCTCTAATGAATGGATGTGGTGGCCGTCGGAGACAGGGGATATAAATAGACCGAAGAAGCGGTAGGTCAAAGGGCGTCACGAACCGGGCTCGAAAGGGGTAGACCGGTTGGCATGGACCGGCCGGCCCAGGCCCTTTTCAGCCCAGTTCGGGCCCATCTTCCTCCACGATGCTTCTCGCACTTTCTTGAATATTTGCCGAACTTCATGTGGGTTCTTGACGTCATTTTCCCTGCAGTTTGAATAAGGGTACTTGGCATGCGAACTCCTGCATCTTCTGTTTAGGTCCTCGGAGTTTCACGGCTTCATGCTTTGGTCCTCGGGTCATTTGGAGTCATGTTCACTTCGTGTCTTGACTTGTGCCGAGCTTCGTGATCTTCTCATAAAGTGCTTGATGAACCTTGCCCGAAAGTGCTCCTTTAAATATTTTAATCCTGCGTAAACAACATACTCCAAAAACCATATGCAAGTGCGAACTTGTTACATCATTAGTATGCCTAGTGGCGGGTTAGTTATAATTCAAAGCTCAAACCAAAGTGTAACAAGTGCTCTTGGTTGACGGAAATCGACTGTCAACACTTGGTTTCACCCATACCACTATTAGTATCCCTCTTGATTGTACGGCTTGTTATATACTCAAGTTCAAAATAAAAAATGAAATAAACTCCATCTTGAGCCGTAGGAAGCCTTCACTTTTAAATTAGGGGTCTCCTTTTTCTCTTTTGCACCCACATTGAAGTAGTAACATGTCACATACACTTGAAAGCTCATTAGTTTTTTAGTTATGTGGTCAACATCACCAAAACCCACTTAGACTTGATTGCACTTACACTCCTACTCCATGCCATGCACCAAGCACGGTCGTATGCATGGGTGTCATTCCTCATCACCACCCCCTCCGGCCTCATCTCCCATCGGTTCTTGGGGAGGCCCCACTCTATGGTTGTGGTAATTCCTCCCTCTCACGAGGCCCGCTGCTTGAGCTCAAGCTCTCGTGTCTGCCTCACCCAGAGGCCCGCCGTCGTCGCTGCCCCCCACCCCGCCTCCTACCCGAAGCGGCGACGACGGCAACCCTCGACCTTCATCGCCACCTGTCGAGCTTCGTCACTCAGAGCTTGGGGTTCCCGACGCTTGAGCATATCTGTTTGACACGAGAGCTCAGGATCGGGGCACACACGCCCAAATCTCCTCTGCATTGCGGTTTGGGCTCCTGCTTCTTAGCTCCTCCACGACCGGTCGTGACAGTTCCTACTCCTCCGTGCTCCCGCAGATGCCGGATTCACAACTCCTCCATGACTAGTCGCAGTAGCCCCCTGCTCCTCCGCACCCCAGAAGATGCCCCCCATGAGTCCAGGTCGTCACCAGCTCCTTGGTGCGGCTAGATCCGGGCTTCCCCACCCCTTTGTCACTTGCCAGACGAGCTCCCGAGCATGAAGAAAGTGGCTGGGGAAGAAAAATGAGGAAGCAAGTGTTAAATCACCGAAGATGGATCCTATTTGTCATATAAAAGTAGGCGGTGAAAGTAGGAAGTATTGCTGAAGTTGCTTTTATACTCCTTGCCTGACCTTCTTTGACTTGAAAACTTCCAAGACCGGCTAAGCCGGCGATTTATTTTGTGTTTGGTTTGAAAGCTAGGTAGAACAGAATGATGCCATCCCAAATTTTAGGGATGGAACAGTTTCATTTTTTAGTTTGATAAGAGAGACGGAAGGATTCTATTTTTACATTTGTTTGGACGGACAAAGACGAATGGATAACATTTCCATTAATTACCGTTATTATGGATCCATTAATTACCGTTATTATGGGCCGACCTGTCATTGTCTGGCACTTTGGCTCATCTCGCTGCGCGGGTCTTTTTTTTTGGCCTTTGCCTTATCCCCAGCTCGAGCGCTAGAAAAAAAAACTCCAGCTACGTACGCCACCGAGACGAGTTATACTTGGCTAAATGAGTTGTGCCAAACGGGCGGCACGAGGCACGGCACGATTTGGCCCAACCTAAGCACGGCATGGCCCGCATAAGGATGGGTCGGGACGACACGGCCTAGTATGGCAGGTCAGGCTTGGGTAGCTGCCGTGGCACGAGCATAGCCTGTTTAAGTGGATAGTACGATTTGACCCGTATATCTTACCTCACACATTAAAAAAAGTTATGTTTGTGATTGTATGAACATATATACCAATATATATGACAATATGTATATGTGTATCATATGTATGCTAAAACTAAAATTCTAAGGATGTTGACATACTATATATATTTATGCATCAATTGACATTGATTTTAGTTTTTTTTGCTTGGCGGGCAAATGGATATTATGACCTGGAAAATCCTATATACCTTAGGGAAGATAGTATCTTATGAAACTATAACCCACCAGTAGCCCATTTAACAGCTCACCTAACCCAACAAAGTCAAACCCTAGCACCCACCCTTTCTTCCACCTCCTACATTGTCGTCGTTCTTCCTCCCGCACCGCCGTCACCACCCGCCGCCGCGCACCATGGCTGGCCTCCACGCTCCCTCACCGGCCTCGCCGGCCGCCGCCGTGGCCTCCCGGGCGCGGCGTGGCCGGAGCGCCGCCGGGTGGCCCCGCTGAGGTCGCGCAGCGCGCGTGCCGAGCACCGACCGCCGCCCGTCTGAGCTCGCTGCGCGCGCGCGCGCCAGAGAAGGAGCTTTCCAAAATGTTGGTAAAAAATGTTAGTCCCAAAAATATTGCAACATTTTGCAAAATGTTGACGAAAAAATAACATAAAATATTGAAAAAATTGTTGCAATAATTTTATTTAATAGTCATGAAGTGGGATGGTTGTAAACTATTAGCTAGTAATTTTAAATGGGTTTTGGTGGGCTGGAAGTTTCAACCCTTATCCACCTTTCAGTAGCTATATAGGAGCCCCCCTCCAGTGGTGCCTGCAAATTGAGGCCTCTAAAACCCATTTGCAGCTTGGAATGCAAAAAATAGAGACCTAAAATTAGCACTCAACTCCAGTGGGAAGTTAGTCTAGACCTCTATTTGTCTGTGAGCCATTGTTGACGGTTGTCAAGTACCTATTTTAGGACCGTCAACTTCTGCATTTCGACATATGAAACGTGCATCCCCACTGGAATAGAACTGACAAATTCCACAAATGTGGATGTATATTCGTATGCAGGGATTCAACACAAGAAATGGAGAGAAAACATATTATTAATTATATATATATAATATATATATATATATATATGAGCGAAGTATTTCAGGTTCAGCTGTTGAGAGGCTGCCACATGGGATCCCCCTTGATCCCATGCACCCATGCCATGTCATCGATCCAAGGGAGGCAAGCCCAGCGAACCAGAATGCGCCACGTGGACGTCACAAGGATCCAAGAGCCTACCAGGCGCCAAACCGACTCCAATTCTTACATACAACTGGAATGTACCCAAGAGCCCACATGTCAGCCACCTGGACAAAGGAGGGGACCAGCCGGGCCCGCAAGGGGTCGGCCGAACTGTGGGTTCGGCCGAACCGCCTTAAGGCTGGCTGATCCTGGCCTTCCACGTGGAGCTTTGCCATTAGTTCCTAGCTGCATTCCGGGGGTGCATTCTGTGATTCTCCACGGTGCTCCCCACCTATAAATAGAAGAGAGGGCTCACTTTAGAACCACACTTTGAAGTCAACACCTCTCTCCTTGTGTTGTCTCCCTTTCTCATTCTCTCTTTGTGGGTGGAATCCCGGATGAGTAGTGTGCGTAGGGATTAGCCGTATTGTGCTATGTAGTGAGGGTGTGAGAAGAGAGATAGAGGTTTTAGACGATGATTCGTTCATCGTTCATCAAGCTGTGTTCCTCTACAGATGCTTCTGTTCTTCATTTACAATAAAATGAGTATTCATGCATTTCCTATTTACACTAAAGTAGTATTCATGCATAAGTGATATGTTATTGTGTTCTTTGTTTGCTCATGATTTAGAGGCTCGTGTTCTTCGAACACGACCCTTTCAATCCGTCAGCCGAGGTTCACAACTTTCAGTATGATTAAGCTCCTTTTGATCTGTCTGGATTGCCTAGGTATGCTAGCATCTATTCTTTCATGTTGCATCATAGTTCGATCATGAGTAAGATCTAGTCCGTTTCTCATGGGTTCATCGCTCCATATTTATACAGAGTGTTGTAGTGTTGTTGTGGATCGACAGACGTATCCATACTACAGTAGTGATCGGTGGTGTAGACGTGGTGTATAGACTACAGGTTATCCTTCGTTTGCCATGTATCCCACGTTTAGATAGAGATAGGCTGCGATAGTGACAGCCATTGGACCCTTCGTATTCCTCCGCGTTCGGATACGGTGTAGAGCCAAATACCGGATCCAATTGTTAGAGCCAGACGGGGTCGGTGCCCAAAGCGAGACTTGCATACGTGACCGATCCTTACTCTAGAACCTATACCTTCAGGAAGACCCTCTGTTACCTGATCTACCTTAGCAGGGTTGGGTGTCCTTGGATAGTCATCTGTCAGATCCCCTCTTCTGTCCTTGTATTTTACCCTTTGGAATACTCCTTGGGTGAGGTGCGCTTGCGGATTCATTCATACCCATTGGTGTACCCAGGTTGATCTTGCGTTCACTACCTTTTAGTAGTGATGTTAAGAAATACCAACACCCATCAGTCAGCGAGTAACCATCTATAGTATTAATTTCTATATTTAATGGGTCCCACACACCAGGATTTTTTATCCTCCTCTCTCCCTCATCTGTTCATCCGCTCCAATCAAACTCCCATTCCCCAGCCTCCGCACCCGCCTCGGGAGGGAGGCCTCCCACGGTGGTGGCAAGCTCCCTTGCCGACCTTCCCACCCGCATCTAGACGGCCTCGGTGGCAGCGAGCTCCCCCGCGTGGCATGCTCCATGGCGGCGGCGAGATCCCTCGGCCTTCCCACCCGCGCCTGGATGGAAGCCGACCACGGCGGCGGCGAGCTCCCCCGTTGGTCTCCCCACCCGTGTCTCCTCCCGCAACGGCTACTCCCCGGTAGCGGAGACAATGACACCACCCGCGAAGCAGAGCGGGCGTGGGCTAGGGCCGTCGTCGCCGCCAAGACCAGCCGCCACGGCCGCGCTCGTGGCTGTGCGCACGCCGAGATGACCTATCACGAGCGGCGCCACGCCACACCACCAGGGGTCCTCTGCGCTCCCACTCCTTCGGCCCGCCCAGCCCGGCCTGTCGGCACGCCTGCAACACCGCCAGCCACCAAAGGTCGAACTGGGATCGCATCGCCAAGACTCTGATCGACCCGCACCCGCCCATCCCGGACACCAGCAACACAGGCTCCCGGTCCCCGCCTTCCGCCGCCTCGCCCGGGCGGCGCCCAGCGTTACTGGTCCCGAGGCGGCGGCGGAGCACGCTGAGGCGGAGTCGGAGCTCCGCGCCGAGCATGGCAGAAGCGCCAACACGGCAGCGACACCAGCAGCATGCACGCGGGCGAGGCGGGCATGCAGCTTGTGGCGGCAGTGACGGCATGGGTGGTGCGTGGTGGGTGCGAAGCGAAAAGGCGACGGCGGATGCGAAGCGAGAGGGAGAGAAAAAATAAATAATAAATAAAATAAAATAAAATAAAAGTGATGGAGCCCTCTAGGGATGGAGGCTTGGAGCTGAAATATGAAGGGCCATGAAACATGCAGACTCATTTAGAGACTCTGCTGGAGTTGAATTTTGCATCAAAACTATAAATTTTGTAGTAGAAAGTCATTTGCAGACCTCTAATGGAGTTGCTTGAAATGGAGTGAATGCTCGTCAGGCCATGCACGGCCGCAGTCCATTTCAGGAGCCTGATCCTAGTATAATGTGGCGCGCCAAATGCGGAAAACGATCAGTCTCTCGCTCGCAGAAGCCGCACAATTCTTTTTTTAATAAACGCAGGAGTACTTCTATGTCATTTAAGAAGGAGTAGCAATTGGTACATAACACGTCGAAGCGGACACCACCACACGAATAAACCCCCGAATAAGAACAAACGCACACGACACAACACAACACACTACCACCCCTGAGAGGAACACAAAGCAAGCCATCGACACTGGCGCCGTCGTCACCAACGATGTGCCACGGCGAACCTGCAGCCTGCTGCAAGCCCAAACGCCCTCCCGAGCTCCTCCACCATGGGACTGTCACCCTCAAGCTGCACACCCAAACGTCAATCCCTCAAATCCAGAGAGACACAGTAGAACACTCCATCTCGGGACCAAGGAAAACCACTGATCCTGGCCACTCTGCGTAGGGGCCTCGCCTCACCCACCGCCTCACACACCTCTGCCAAGGACTCTGATATCTGAGGCCGTAATAAGAGCATCTCCTTTGCCCACCCTTCACCAAGATCACCACAGAACCTTACGCGACGGCTCAAGTCTTCTAGCACCCATGGACCCTCTGCACCTCCTCAGCAACACGAACCAAGCGTGCTTCCCGCAGCACCACCGAGGCGGGACTCCAAAAAACGAAGCCTCCAGGAAGGGCACGACACCAAGGCGCGACCGTCGCACGTCCATAGGAGGACAAGGTCTTCACCCTGAGAGCCCCGCGCGGCAGAGAGTATGGTGCCTCGCCATGATGCCCCCAGCGGGGAGGCCGACGCCCAAGGGCGCTGCCAACATGCCCACAGACGAACGCGTCTATGAAGGCTTTCACCCGATTCCGCACCATGTCTGTCGCACGCACGTGACCAAGACAGCCGGCCGCTCCTCGTCACCTCCGCAACACCTCCACCGGAAGTGGCTCGGCGCAGCCCAAAGCACCACCATGTCGCCAGCAACACGCACCCGCCAGCCCCCTAACACCGCCACCATGACGACGCCACACAGCAGTGAAGAAGAGAGGGTAAGGGAGCCGCCGACCACCGAGGCCGACCGTGGCCAAACCAAGGTCGGTTGTGGCGGGCCCGTGGCTGAGGCTGGCCGAGGCGGCCAGCGACCGGGCCAAACCAAGGCCGCCCGCAAGCCGAGGCCAGCCGCGACCAATCATGATCGCCCGCCGCCGGCGTGACCGTGGGCAGCCAATGGCAGGGGCGCCCGAAGTCGCAGCCGCCCGTCGAAGCCCGCAGCCGGCCTCGACTTCAGCACGAGACCGCCGCCCGAAGCCGCACCGGTCGCCATGCCGTCTGTCGTCCCATCCACACACGAACCAACGACGCTTCCCTCCGCGCGGGCCTCCCGATCCAGATAGGGGCGACCCAGATCCGCGACCTCCCGCCTCCGCCACGGGAGAGGTCCACCAGACCTGAGGCGCGGCTCGCCCGCGGAGCCCCCGAGGAAGGGGAAAAAGGGCCGCACCGCCGCCTTCATTGGGGCCTCACGGGCTTCCGGAGTCACCCTCGGGTGGCAGCGCGACAGGAATGGAGGTGGGAGAGAGGCGGCGGCGGCAAGGGTTTGGCCGCCTAGCGCCGCCCGCACCGGAGCGACGCGAGGCGGGAGTCCGCACGCATATTTGTTTCTCCGCCAAGCCGCAGACTTCTGTCACCGTGTCCCGGCGCCAAGTGCTCACGGGCACCTATGAAGTGACGAAGGCTTGAGAGATCGGCAACCAATCAATATAATACGTTCATGTGAAAACAATGTCATGTGAATTTTTATGTATGCTGCTCGCAACAACCTTCTCAGGTCACACAATCTTACCTCCCCGTCAGTCTTGGTTTCTTGGCCGCTTTCTTTGCCTCTCCATTAGTTCCATCTTCAATCCTCGGTCTGTCGTCTGCTCGTAACAATACGTTGTATTTAGTGAGCTAATTGGTACTACTTGCAAGCATCAATCAAGCCTATTTGGCTATTTCTGCCTGTTTGTTTCGTTCTCTTCTCTCAGCTGTCTATGCTATTTTCTGCAGTCCCTTAGTAGATTCTGTTTCTCGTGCTATATTAGTAGGCAAGCTCTCTCTTCAGTCTTCCCTATTAATCAAACTTCTTACTTGACCGCAACCACCTCAGACCTCACACATTCTCAAACAGTAACCAGCAGGACCAAAGCGAGCTAGCAACTTCCAAGGCTTCCTGCAACATTGAACAGGAGCTGTACTGCTTGGCAATGTCTCCCCTCACCTGAGATCTCCCGGCGTGCGTGACGTTAAGTTCCTGCCTCTTCAATGTGCCCTCCGCACCAGCGGCGGCCCAGAGCGGCAGCTCATTGCATCCTTCTGGCCTGCCTCGCCGTGCTCGCACCTACTAGTCGCGTCGCCGGCGGTGGCATGCCGGCGACCTTCATCTTCGGCGACTCGCTCGTCGACGCCGGCAACAACAACTACATCGCCACCCTGTCCAAGGCGAATTACCCCCCGAACGGCATCGACTTCCTCGGCCACCAGCCCACCGGCCGGTACACCAACGGCCGGACCATCATCGACATTATAGGTGACAGGAGCCTCTTTGCCTGAGCTTTACTGTTACATTGCTTCCACTTCATTTTGTCGCCCCCTGAATTATTTTTTCCTCATTTTTGGGGCTGTTTCAGGGGAAGAGATGGGGCTGGGAGGGTTCGTGCCGCCGTACATGTCCCCGGAGACCACCGGCGACGTCGTGATGAGAGGCGTCAACTACGCGTCCGGCGGCGGAGGCATCCTCAACCAAACCGGCAGTATCTTCGTCAGTACACGGCCTCCACCATTTCTGTTGTGTCTAATCGTTGTGCTAAGAGCAACTCCAACAGTTTGTTATCTTAATTTGGTATCTATCTAATTTTGGCAAAACATGAAAAATTAACCTCCAACAGTTTGGCAAAACAACTTGGTATCAATAGCAACTTGACATCCCTCCCCTCGTCGCGCGTATATATGCGCGCTAGTATCCGCGGCGCATCTGTTTCGTAACAGAAGAGGTGGAAGGACCTAAAAATAATTTTGTTTCTATCTCGAGATTCCTGATGTAAGTTTTCAAGAGGTGGAAGGACATAACATGATTTTGTTTCTCTCTCAGGGTTCCTGATGTAAGTTAGATCTGAATTTGGCAAGTGAATTATACCAAATTGTTGGAGATGAGCTTTTTTTTACTTGGCATATCTTTTTAGAAGTCGGCAAAACACAAGATTTGCCAAGTAAAATTTGGCAAACTCTTGGAGAGATGCTCTAATCTACGAGTACTGATTGTTTGCATTTTACCCCAATGCTTATCGTGTTCTCGCGTAAGTTGCGATCATCGCCTCTGCATGAGTCAGTTCCCAAAACTTCTCTTTTGCATGAACACAACACAGAGCTAACGGTTCAAAAAAAAACACAGAGCTAACAAATCGCTGGCCGCATGCCTTACATTTTTACTGTTCCACTGTCCACTAAGATGACTTGCCAAGTTGCCATGAGTGACAAGTTGAGCTTTTACAGGAAAAGAAACAATTCTCGGCTAACGCAAGCTGTTGCTGATATCTGTTTTGTTTTGTCTTGGACAGGGCGGGCGCCTGAACTTGGACGCCCAGATCGACAACTACGCCAACAGCCGGCACGACCTGATCGCGCGGCACGGGGAGGTGGCGGCGGTGAGCCTCCTGCGTGGTGCGCTCTTCACGGTCGCCATGGGCTCCAACGACTTCATCAACAACTACCTCACGCCCATCCTCTCCGTGCCGGAGCGCGCCTCGACGCCGCCGGCCGCCTTCATCGGCGCCATGATCGCCAAGTACCGCCAGCAGCTCACGGTAGGTCGTCATTGGCACTCCCAGCACGAAATTAGCTGCCGCGAGCGAGTTGCAGAGCAGCGCGCGTGCCTTTAACACTCGTGCGCGTCGTCGCAGAGGCTGTACCTCCTGGACGCCCGCAAGGTCGTGGTGGCGAACGTGGGCCCGATCGGCTGCATCCCGTACCAGAGGGAGGCGAACCCGTCGGGCGGCGCCGCCTGCGCCGAGTTCCCGAACCAGCTGGCGCGGTCCTTCAACCGGCGGCTCAGGGCCCTGCTGGACGAGCTCGGCGCCGCGCTCCCCGGCTGCCGCTTCGTCTACGCCGACGTCTACCGCATCGTCTCCGACATCATCGCCAACTACACATCCCACGGCAGGCGCCATACCATGCCCTGAAAGATCAATCTCTTTAATTTCGAGGCTATGAGACCATCGATCTTATCGGTGTCGATGCTGCCCCCGTTCGTGCAGGGTTCGAGGTGGCGGACTCGGCGTGCTGCTACGTGGGCGGGCGGTTCGGCGGGCTGGTGCCGTGCGGGCCGACGTCGCGGTACTGCGCCGACAGGTCCAAGTACGTGTTCTGGGACCCCTACCACCCCAGCGACGCCGCCAACGCGCTCATCGCCCGCCGGATCCTCGACGGCGGCCCAGCGGACATCTCGCCGGTCAACGTGCGCCAGCTGATCACGGCCTGAAGCCCTGAACTGAATCGATCGATCCCCGGCTCTGTTATTGTTTATAGCTAACTAACTGCTTGTTCAGATTCGTTTCTAGCCCAAGAGATTAGTTCGGGGCTACAATTGGGTCCTCTGCAATGTGAGCAACCCAAAAGACCGCTAATCTTTCCCAATACCTTCTTTAGGAAAAGAAGAAAAAGGAACTCTAACAGCCCCCTAAACCTCTCCCAAAAGATTAGGGACGTCAAAAAAACTCCCTGACCGCGCATATATTGGGGACGTGTACTCTTCCCCAATCCACCCTACGCAATGTTCTCGTGTGAGTTTTTCCGGGACCAGCCACGGCCATGGGGAGGATGCACCGGTGTTGTAATTACGGTGGCGGCGACGCGGGCACGGGGGACACATCGCGCCGCGCCGCGACGGCTGAATGGGTTCGCACCATGCTCCGCGAGGTCGACAGAAGATGGTGCCGTGCGTCGCCACGGTGCCGCCGCGCTGTCTCCGACGACCTCCCGATGGTGGCATCCTCCATGGGACGCATGGATGCTCGCCATCGTTGGATGCGCGTGCCGAGCTGCTCACTCGCATCGCCCACCGCACAAAGCCACTTGTCCGTGTAGTCGCGCGCTTGCCACCGACGCCGCCCGCACCGCCACCACGCAGCAAACTTGCTAGGCCTACTACCCGTGTGCCTACTGCCGATGCCTTGATACTTGCTAGGTTCGAGAGAGCAACAACAAGGGCCATGGAAGAGAGAGAGAGTAAACGGAGGGAGAAAGAAGAGATGAACTGGCAAATGAAGGGATGCGTGGATCTGCTTTTGAATGGAGGATATCCGTCGGTGGATTGTTGACAAAGCGAGTCCCGACGTGGCAAGTCTTAAATATTGGGGATTTTATTATTGGGGAACTGCTGTGTAGTGAAATGATTTTGGGGAGAAAAATTTTTAGGAGAGCCCCCAATACATAGTTTTTGGGAGGAATTTTTTAGCGGACTCTTGGAGATGCTCTATAGCTAGGTAGGATGGATGATCTCTCTCGTGCGTGACGCCACGACGGTGTTCTTTTGTTTGTTCTCTTCGGTTCTTAAGTTTCTCAAAATTCTAAAAATTTCACTTATTTCATCCAATTTTTCTCTCGCACGCAACTTAATAAAAAAATTATCTATTTTATCAAAATTTCAGCCAACTAACACTTTAAAATCGCTTCGTTCTCGTATTCCTTTGGACTTTTCTTGTTGCAACGTGAACTCGTGACATGCTTGGTGGTTAGAACAAAATAAAGTTGGGCGTATGCATGGGGCGCATCGGATGAGATTGGGTGCGACAAAAAGGTGTTACGATCCATTCCGTCCAGGACATCGGCCTCAGATCAGATGAGATTGTGTGTTTTGCTGAAGCCAGAAGCCTACCATAGGCCATGTTTGGATATTCTAACAAGGTTAAAGTTAGAGTTAGTTTCTAACTCTAGTTCTAGCCTTAAACTAATTCTAACTCTAGATGTGTTTAGATGGAATGGTTAGAATGACATTAAATGTACTTTTTCAATCATTAGGTGTGGGTGGAGAGAGAGAAAGTCACTTTTTAATTCAATACTTAACTAAATTTAATAAAGACCTCTCATAGTTTTATGGGTTAGATTAAATTAGCCTAATCTAAATTTCATATTTAGATATTCTCCAGTTGAGCCCAACCACCAAAATTAACTCTAGCCTATGAATCCAAACAGGACCTATGTGCAGCAAAAAGAAACTGGTTATATCCTTGTATTTTTTAACAGAAGCAAGGTGTCTCTGTCCCAACTGCGCTTCTCAGTTTTACCGGCAAAACGTCACAGCTACTCGAATACGTGCCACGTCACCAACGTTATCAGCATTCGCTAGTCGAATACGCAAGCCGACTCCGGCAGCTCTCTCCAGGTGGTGCTTGCTGACAATTGGTAGTTGATACTGATTTGTTTTAAGCGAAAAATACTATTAATCACGATCGATTGCTCCGGCAGAAAGATCAGTAGCGCTGATGCAGTATCGTCGGATGTCTCCAGACGAACACGGCGGATGTCGTCGGCTCTACGGTGCAGTGTGGTGCAGTGTGATCCATCTGCTCCCCAGGCAAGTCAAAAGGGGGCCGCTTGCGGGAGCACACCAACCCGAGACGCTAACCCAAACCCAATCAGACCCGAGATGGGCGCCGCACCGCCGGACTCCGGCGACCTCATCGTGGTGGAGCCGGCGAGGCCGGGGTCCTCCGTCGCGGTGGTGACCATCAACCGGCCCGCGGCGCTGAACGCGCTGACGAAGCCCATGATGGTCTCCCTGGCGGCCGCGTTCCGGCGTCTCGGCGCCGATGACGCCGTGGCGGCGGTCGTGCTCGCGGGCCGCGGCCGCGCGTTCTGCTCCGGGGTGGACCTGACGGCGGCGGAGGAGGTGTTCAAGGGCGACGTCAAGGACGTCGCCACCGACCCCGTCGCGCAGATGGAGCTCTGCCGCAAGCCCATCGTCGGCGCCATCGCGGGGTTCGCCGTCACCGCCGGATTCGAGATCGCCCTCGCCTGCGACATCCTCGTCGCCGGACGCTCCGCCAAGTTCCTCGACACCCACGCCAAGTGCGTCAATCGTTCTCCGCTTCATCCAGATTGCTCGGAATTAGTAGCATGCTACAACTTTCCAGCTCTTGCGACTATAGGATTGCAATTAAGATTATTAGAGGCACTCTTGCTAGTTTGCTCGATTACTGTTCAGTTGGGCGGTAATTAAAAAAATCAGTGTTTGGAAATGGGGATGATAGGGAATTGGTAGGGAAATTAAAAGGTTTCAGTGTTTTCGTTTCGTAACGACAGAGTATAGAGCACATGATGGTCTGGATATAGTTCCAAACAAAAGACGTAATATTGCACTTCTCCGAAAGTGAGCCTTTGACATTTAGGGTATGTTCTTTTGGTGAAAGGAATGGTGAAGTTGCAAATGAATAGTATTAGAATAGTGTTTCTTGTGAGAGAAGATATGATGGATGTGATAAGTGAATAGTGCTTTTCACTGTCTAATTGTAATCAAAAGAACAGGCCCTTAGGGTGTGTTTTGATCCCAAAAAGTTTGCAAAAAACATCCTATCATCTATCACATCACCTCTCACTATTCATCTGTATTTACACCAATTATTTCCCAATTCTTCCTCAATTCAGCCAATTCATCTGGATCTAAACACACCAGAGAGATTTTGCATTAGGGTGTGTTTAGATCCCAAAAAGTTTGCAAAAAACATCCTATCATCTATCACATCACCTCTCACTATCCATCTGCATTTACACCAATTCTTCACTAATTCTTTCTCAATTCAGCCAATTCATCTGGATCTAAACACACGCTTACTTGGCCAGAGGATGCACTGAAACAGTGCTCCTGCTCTCCACTATCATCAGTCAATACCTTCTCACGCTCCAATTCATGCCATCGCAATCAAACTTGTTCACTTCATTCACCTGTTGTTCTCTAATCTATCTTGGTCATGTGATGTAGGTTTGGGATATTTCCCTCCTGGGGTCTTTCACAGAAGCTTTCTCGCGTCATTGGGCCGAATAGAGCACGCGAAGTGTCGCTAACATGCATGCCAGTTACTTCTGAAATGGCAGAGAGGTGGGGGTTTGTTAATCACGTGGTGGATGACAATGAGGTGCTGAATAGGGCAGTAGAGGTTGCCGAGGCTATTGCAAGGAACAACCGCAACTTAGTTTTGTTATACAAATCGGTTATTAATGATGGGTTTCAGCTGGACTTGAAAAATGCTCTAGCACTTGAAAAGGTTCGAACTTGCACACTGCATGATACATTTTACTTATGTGCTGCTTAATGTTTCTATGGTCAAATTATTGTCTTAGCTGATCTTGTGTGGTATTTTAATCACGATTCATATATGTCAGTGGAAATCTATGGGTGGCTCTATAAGGACTTTAGCAATGGACACTTTAATTATCTTTTGGTGATAAATGAGCAAATATTTAGCTGAACATTTGTGTTCAGTATCAATTTTCACTATATAGAAATTAATTGAGATTCTTATATTGTTTTGTCTGTCAATTTGAGCTATATTCAGAAATTCATGTGTCTCATACCTTTAGGTTCCAATTTTCAGGAAAGAGGTCACAAGTATTACAGTGGCATGACAAGGAGCAATTCGCGAATATGCAGAAATTCATTCAGGGCCGGAGTTCTAAACCACAATCAAAGCTGTAGCTTTTCGACGCTATGTTCGGTACAACTGCTAATACGTGTTCTGTAGTTTGAAAAATAAAGGTGTGAGTGACATTGTGACAATATGCAGAGGCTGTCTGCTCATGTATTACAGAAAGAGCCGTTTTCTTTTACACTCAATGGTCCTGATCAGTGATCGCCAGCGTGCAGACATGGTCCTGATCATTGACCTGCCAACCCTCTGCTGCTTTCTCCTCTCCTCTTTGCCGCTAAAAAGGTCGGTAACTGATGCTGGGATCTGTTGTATCTTCCCTCCCATGTGTTGCATATGGTTTGATGGAAAATGGTGTAGCAAGCTGGCTGGCATTGATAAATTGAAGAACGATCTTTTTTCATGTTTTGGAAACCTCTGTAAAATCTGTTATAATGGTGTCGGGCGTAAGAAAGTGCAACAAAGAATAAGTACGGTTGGTAACACACATTTCTTGGCAAACTTTCAACAAAGCAGACAAGCTCACCCTGTTTGTTTGGTGACGCCGATTTGTTTCCGAAGAAACATATCACGACGATTTGTTATGAGCGAAATGTACCGCTGATTGGTGGCTGATAAGCCAGACGATCAGGATGCAATCTCCTTCACGATGTATGTATAGTGGGTCCTTGTTCCAACTGAACGATCTTGAAATATCAGATTCAAAAAGGCTCAGGCCTGGACACGTCAAGCAAAATCAACAATGGCTATACTCCTGGACCTGGAGTATCACTAGATCAGCAGCAGCAAGCCAGCAATCAGCTCCTGTAGATCGCTATAATGTCTCTATTATCACTAGATCTGCAACAATTAATCTCCATCAACATGTTCCAAATTTCCAATACTCAATTATATACTACCCATGTAAAAAGATGATTACTCTATTTTTCCCAACGCAACGAATCGGTAGTATCCGAAAGAAAACGAAAATACGAAAAATTAACGCGCTCGAGCTTGGCAAATATCCACAGTCCACACGAGTCAAACATCACTAATCTCAAAGCAACGCCCTGCCGAGGGACGGCGAGACAACGTGTCTCGCCGTGGACCGTGGTGCCGCCGCGCTGCCCCGTCCGTCTCCCCTCCGCCTCCGCCGTCCCCGACCCCGCCTTCCACTCCAGTAGACTGCGACGGCGAAGCTTCGAGAAACCCTGGCCTAGGGTTTCTCCGGACCCGCCATCCGTGATGGGGCTTCCCATCTTCCTCCGTCTCCTCCTCCTCCTGGCGGCCGCCGCGGCCGTGTCGTCGGCCCCGCGGCGGGAGGCGTTCCGCCGGGACCCCGGGCACCCGCACTGGCACCACGGCGCCTTCCACGACGTCGAGGAGAGCATCCGCGCGGACGTCCGCCGCATGCTCCACACCCGCGCAGAGGTACTCCCCGTCTCTTCTCCCGCCTCGTCGCCTCCTCCACTAAACCTCTCCGCCGGCACACGCATGATACTCGTATACCAGTGCGATCCGTGATGATTGCTCAGTTTGATTAGAGTCGAGCTGATTCGTAGCACGGTCTTCCGTTCTTAGACTACCTGCGTGTGGGATCTGCCTTAGGATTTCGATTTTCTTCCCCGTCGAGATCGGCAGCTACGTGATGAAGTGTCAGTGCCAATTTGTTCTTTTCCCCCCTTTCCTTCGCGTACAAGTAAAATTACACCAGGGAGCATCATATGACTGTAAGTGGGCTCACCTTATTATGAATTGTGGCTGGAATGGTGGATGTCAGATCAAATTGCGTTCACCCTAAGCCTGATGGTGTAATTGAGCTGTTATTACAGTTATGCTAGTTCCTTTACAACGACAAACGACACCAAATGTAGTGTAATCTAAACCACAATCATTCAGTGCCGTTCTTCTCCCTTTTTGGTCCGAACATGCAAGCTTTTCTTTTTATTTAGGTTTCCGATGCTTATTTGACACATTGGGAATGTTCTTCAGGTTCCGTTTCAAGTGCCTCTCGAGGTTAATGTGGTTCTTATTGGTTTCAATGGCGATGGAGGGTATAGATACTCTTTGGATGGGCACAAACTTGAAGAATTCCTAAAAATGGGTTTCCCACTTCACAGGCCCTCTTGCTTCGAGACAGGGGAGCCTATTGATATCGAGCATCATATTATGTACAATGTTATAGCGGTAATGCTTCATTTTAGATAATAGTGATTTTCTTTCTACAATTGTGTTATCCTATATTCCTATTGTCATCAAGCACTGTGAAATCACTTCCCTAGGCTGGACAACCTGAGCTGATTTCTCTTGAGAAGTCACTGAAGGAGGCAATGCAACCTGCAGGAACTGCGAGAGATGTAAGCAAGAGTATATTATTTTCCTATGAAGCAATCATTAACTGTTGTTCAGATCATAATCGGAACAACATACTCTAACTATTTTGTCTCTCAGAGTGAATATGGCAGGGAATTGCCTCTGTATGAGCTAGAAGCGACTACAGTGGAGCCGATATTTCAGAGGCTATACTCATTCATTTTTGACATGGAGCCTGGTTCTCCTGCAAATGAGATGGATAGGCCTGTTCCTGTTGCAATATTTGTTGTTAATTTTGATAAGGTAAACCACCTTGCCCCTTTTATTTGCATTGACTACTTCATGTTTGCACTTTATACTCTGATGCCTGCACGCAAATTCTAAGTTCTAAATTATAGTTAGCACGATCCTTCATGGCAGCAATATAGGGGTCAGGATGTAATAATTGGTTTCATCTGCCTGTACATTTATATGAAACAGTACGTGAGAAATTGAGAACCTTGTTGAAATATAAGCAACAGCTCTTCTTGGGTATTTATAAGAAAAAACATCCAACCACTGGGAAAATTTGTCTTAACAAGAGATGAAACTCTCACAGTCTCACCTGTTACACCTTAGAGTCTGGTAATTTCCTTCACTAAAACTAGTTTGTTCTCCTGAAAGGACATTTAGATGGTCCTTACAGCTTATTTCTGTAACATTTAGGAAGCATCCAGAGATGAACCTAATGCGTTGATCAGAGCTCCACAATCCTTAATGTAATAAGGATAAGGATAAAACTAGTGCTCCCAATCTTCATCTTCCTGTCTTCTGCTTTTGAGAATTGTAGCTAATATTGTACATATTTTCCTTGGCAGGTTAGAATGGATCCTAAAACAATGAAAGTAATCTTGATAGCTTAATGTATGGTACAATTGGTGGACTAACAGAACAAGAGCTAAAAAACAAGAAGCAGAATACGCCTACCGCTACTGCTTACAATGGTGGTGGAGCAACTCAAGTTTGGCTGAGTTCTGGAAGGTGATAGTTGTTCTAATCTGCTGCTATTTTGTTACAACTTACAGGGAAGCTCCTCTGCTTCTCTATCAAGAAGACACATTTTCATTCACAACTAGAAGTGAAGTAAATTACAAATAAGCTCCTCTGCTTTTTATATAGCTCTGCCATATTGTACAGTTAATCAATTGCACTTTGGAGTTGTTTTCTTTTATGATGCATTACAAGTTCTCGAGCAGTTGGAGTTGAGTTATATGTGCACTAACCCCCCATTGTGCTGGCCTCTGCAGATTTGTTGTAATAGATATTTCAGCGGGCCCTTGTACATATGGGAAAATAGAAACCGAAGAAGGCAGTATCAGTTATAGATCAATGCCACGGCTATCACAAATAATCTTTCCAAGAGGACTTGCTGCCCCAAGTGCTAGTTCAACGCAAGATATTTTCATTGGGCAGCTTGGAGGTTTAATTTCAACTACAATTGAGCATGTGATAGCTCCTGACATAAGGTATTTTCAGAAAGTAGTAATATTATGCTTTAAAGTTTCTTCGTTATTTGGTTATATATTTAGTAAAACGATCAAAATATCTTGAACTAAAGAAGCAATCACAACAAGCAACTGGTTATCTATAGTTGAAAATAGGTGATAGTACCTAGGAATCTGGGTATTATATTACCTTTGTACCTGGGTGTGGTCAGTTGTCTTTGAGTTCCTCATGCATGACTTCGCCTGTTAATGTGCACGCTAACTAGGTCACTCGTCTTGTGACTTCTGATTTTACTATATTTCAACAGCTTATCACCTATCCTATTGAAGTACATATCAGCATCTCACTTTTTGTTTTGTGATGTCCATCAATGTGGCTAACTTTGCAAATTGCAAACAAGGATAACAAATGAACAAGTTATAGATGAATCTTAACTTTGCCAATTCAAGGCGTTCATGATTATGTTGGCCATGTGATGCATGATGTGTAGCTTAATCTATGTTTGAGAGTTTTGGCATTTTTTTTCCTTTCTAACACTACCTTTTTTCTCTCAATCCAGATTTGAAACTGTCGACATGGCAGTGAGGTTGCTTATACCTATTATAGTGCTACAGAACCACAATAGGTACAACATTCTTCAAGAAGGTCATAACTACAGTATAGATGTTCAAGCTATAGAAAGGGAGGTTAGTTTACTTTTCTTACATGAGTTTTTATGTTTCTGAAGCTACATAAGTTTTAATGCCCTTGCCGGTTTGTATGATCATTCATTTACTAGTGAAAACTTCAGAATGTTTTGTTTTCAAACATCATACATTTATTTGAAAATGAAATTGTGCAAAACATAAATTCCTCTTTAGTTTTCAGGAATAATTTTGAATCTGGAGGAATTTCCAGTGCAAAAAATAAGCACCAACACCATTCCCTCGTACTCGAGGGAATCTTGTATTTCCTTAAAAGTGGGGCAAGGTAAAGACCCTAAGTATTTACCATGTACATGTACGAATTCGAACAACTCTCCTCGACAGTGAAAACAGATGCTAGCAGAACTTTCCAAATCTGTGTTAATTCCAGCATAGTATATTACAATCTGCTTCATGATCCATAATGCCAATACTTTATCTTTGTCACCACGAAGGCTGCCTGCAAGGACTAAATTTTTTTGGCAAACACAACTGATTGTTTTCTTTCTAACTGCCATATGCCCATGGTATTTTAGTAGAGTTTATACTAGATAATATCAGTTTGTATTATGGCTGCTATCTTGTTAAAAGTGACCAGATTATAGGCCAATCTGTTAAATTAATGTAGCAGAGAATCTGGCCGAAGAATATATATTAATCTATTTTCTCTCAACTTGTGACCTAGATTATTACATATGCATCCTCCAATTTTCTTAAATATCCACATTTTCAGGTTAAAAGATGGTCCACCCTGGGCAGGAGGTAATAATAATTTCTGGTTCGCATGCGCTGCACCAGCATGAAAAATTAGCTGTTGCAGTTTCCAAAGCAACACGTAGCCATTCTCTTCATGAAACAAAGAGTGATGGTCGATTTCATGTCGCCAAAACATACTTGGATGGAGCAATACTTAAAGAGGTTTGTTGGATTTCAGCTTCATTGAAATGCTTGTGCTTGAATTGTGTGTACATTTGCAATCATTGGTAGCTTAACAGACCTGCAGGTTCTGTATTTTTATGTATGTTTAAATGAAATGGACACTTGTGGCAATCTTCATGTATCTCCGTTACTGCAACACTTCCTCTAATTTTGATACTTGAAATTTATTAATAGAAGTACTAGAATTCATCTGATCTATTGTCCATCTGTCATATAGCTATTTAATCATACCATAAGGATAACAATCATAATTGTATGATTGATTTTCCAACTGTAATGAAAAAGCGATTGAATCAAATCAAGTGCAAAATAACAGACATTTCGCACTAAATGTAAAAGGCAATGATATGTGTTACCGAGCTTTCTTAAAGTAAAACATAAAAAGTTTGAAGAGCGGTACAAAGTAGGAGACAAAAAGATGGATTGAAATGTCTTGTTTTCTTCAATTTCAAATTCAGCATTCATTCTAATGATGCGCTCTTAATGGTACAGGAAATGGAGCGCCTGTGGATGTGCTGTCTGCTGGTTTATTAGAAGTTGCAAACCCTTCTCTCTCAAGTAGATTCTTCCTGAAGCAGGTGCATAATATGTTGTGTGTGAAATATGCTACAAGCGCATCTGTTTCATGATTCCAATACTTTATATTTTATCCTTCTATTGATATGTGGTGTTATGGACTTTCAATTATCTTTTGGTATCGACTACAGCATTGGACCGATGGAGAAGATGATGTAAAAGATTCTATTAAGCACAGGCCCCTGTGGGAATCTTACATGCCCAGAAATAAGAAAGAAAGGAGAGAGACTGGAAAGAAGAAACATGGAAGTATGTACAGAACTTATGGGACCAGAGTGATCCCAGTGTAAGCTTCACTTGCACAGGCCCTCCCTCCTTTCTTCCCTTCTCTAGCAGCGCATGGTCACAAGTGTAGAAAAATCAATCTATCATGTGGCTCACAATTTTAAGTCTGGCAAAAATAAGACTTTTTCAATACCATCAGTTTTGTATATCAGAGCATCTTAAGACACCATTAGGAGAACCTGTGAAAGGTAATAAAAATAAGTCCACCACTGAGTTATGGGTAGAGAAATTCTATAAGAAGGTAACCACTGTGCCGGAGCCTTTCCCTCATGATCTTGTTGAACGGTTAGAAGAGTACCTGGATGTAAGTATTTGTTTCATACATTGCATTAGTGTACTTCACGATGGAAGATGTATGTTGTGATTTTACTCCCCAATCTTTGGTTCCCCTTTGTAGAAACTTGAAGAGCAACTTGTGGACTTGTCTTCCTTGTTGTATGACCACCGTCTGGCAGATGCGTATAAAAACAGTACCGACATCCTGCAAAGCACTATATTTACACAACAGTATGTTTATACAGAGATGCTAGATTTTTACCTTGTTTTCTCTGTTATTTTAGAAACTCACTGTTTTATCTGTTTCATTTGAATGCTACTTTTGACCCATTTTTTTGGACAGGTACGTTGAACGTGTTTTGATTAACGAGAGAGACAGGATGAAATGCTGTAGCATTGAATATAGTCATCCAAAGCAGACATCCCAGGCTTTTGTTTATGGAGGGATACTTCTGGCTGGATTTCTTGTGTATTCACTGGTTATTTTCTTCTCTTCGCCAGTTCGCTAATTGGTGTTGTGGATTATTTTTGGTGACTAAGAGATATTCGATGATCATTAGTTAAATTTACGCCTGTGGTAGGCTAGGTTTGCCTGGGTTGCCAAGACTGTCAATCTGAAATGGTCTGAACCGTGTTGGATACAGAAGAGGCCTGAAGAGCCCCCGGCACAGTTTTGACATTTGAGTACTACATTTTTTTGATACACAAGCAGTTGGGCAGCCCAATATATGTAAGTGACTGACAATTATTCGTGATAATTCAATAGTGGATTTCACATTAGAGCTGGTTTGCGTCTTGTCTGCAACTTGTTAGTGTACAAAGTAATGCCCACAGAAAACCAATTGGTTAATAAAACCCTGAGCCTCATGAACTTGTCTCACTTATTTTTGCCATGTGAAACCTTCAGCTTGCGAGCACGATTTGAACATTAAAATCCGTTCTTGGTTGTGAGACAGTCAGGTATTTGAATAATTAAATCCTTTGCTTGGTATAAAATCGACATATAATGCCAAATAAAAATTACAGAATTAGGACAAAAATGGAATCAGGCTGTATAGAAAACCAAATGAAGCACGAGCGCTATCCTCTGTACCAATGGGAGATCAGGCAGCGTCCAGAGCAATCATCTGTTCCAATGGCAGTGCTCCTGACGTCCCGGAACAGGCAGGCGAGGAGGTGCCGGTCGTAGTCCATGGTCGTGTACTGCACGACGTGGTTGAAGTATGCCACGGCGTCGTCGTCGGCCAGCATGCAGTGCATGATCCCGCAACGGCGGAGCACCTCCAGGTCCCTCCGCGAGTTCACCAGCGACCCGATCAGCGCCACGAGCCCCGTCACCAGGTTGCCCCCGTCCAGCTGCCGCGCCGCGCGCCCGCCGCCCTGCTCGAACGCCACCAGGTTCGCGAGCAGCACCTTGGCGCCCTCGTCGATCACGAACGCCGGTATGTGCAGCACACCGTACCGGAAGCTCGCGTCGAACACGTCCCTCGGGGCCGCCTTCCGCTTGAACGTCACGCCGGCCTCCTCCATTTTCGCCGCCGGCGGGATCATCGACGTCAGGCGGCCTTTCCTGCTGCCGCTGGCGCCCGCCTCGCCGGAGCGCGGGAAGGATCGTCGCCGGCTGCTTCCAGATGGCCAGCGACGCGGCGCTGGCGTCCCCGATGGTGTTGCGGCCGCCCTTGTCGCTGTCCGCGGCTGGGTTCCGGACGTTGCACTCGTAGTGCAGGTGCAGCAGGTGGTGGATGGTCCTGTCGCTGGGCGGCCGGATGGGGCGGCTCGACTGCAGGTCGCCGGCGAAGGCCTTGCAGAAGATGTCCAGGAGCGCGTCGCGCCCGGCGCCGTCGTCCTCGCCGGCGAAGGCGACGCCGTGCAGCTTCTCGACGACGAAGAAGGGTATCTGGTTGTCCAGCAGGAGGGCGTCGTGGTACATGTGGTGCCACGCCCACTTGGCTCCGCCCGGCGCGGCGAGCTGCCCCTCGCTCTTCCTGAGGAAGAACTCAAGCAGGAAGCAGCCGTCCAGCACCAGCAGCTCCGCGAACTCGTCGGCGCCCAGGCCGAACCCCTCCGCGTAGCACCGGCGCGCCTCGGCCTCGACCTCGCGCGCGGCGCGCATGCAGGCGCCCAGGAGGCCGCCGGCGGCGGCCTTCTTATTGTCGCACCGCGACAGGAAGTCGCGGAGCAGGCGCCACTTGTGCTGCTGCGCGGCGCCCAGGCCGGCGCGGCCGTGGTAGTAGGGGCCGACGGACACGACCTTGGGCTCGTACAGGTCGCGGTGCCGCTCGCGCACGGCCGCCGGGAGGCGGAGGATGGTGTAGGGGTCGTCGCCCAGGGGCGCCGCCGCGTCCACGCGCCGCTGCATGGCCTCCACCTGCGCGTCGTCGTGGTAGAAGAAGCCGTTCTCCTCGCCCGCGTCGCGGTCTCCCCTCGCGCGCTCCATGGCGAACGACACCGAGCACCGCGGGAACGCGCACGCCCGGAGACGCGGATTTTGAAGGAAAGGAAGGACCGTCACTTGATCGGCCACCTGACTTTGATCGGTTGCTTCGACGACAAGGCGTCGCGGACTCGCGCAGTCGCGCGCGCGGCGATGGCCTCGAAAGTTGACCTGATCCGGCGGCACCGTCTCTCTGGTAATGTGTGTACGCCAATATTCCTCTGGGGTGCGTTTGCCGGGTACGTACGCAGATTGGTTGACGGTAATGTACGCGAGAAAGTTGCTGCTGTCTGCACTAGGTCGACGGAGTTAGGTGCCGTGTTTTTTCACCGATATAAATTTTTACCTGCCACATATCACAAAAGCCAGTTTGTATATCGAAATTTATATGTATTCTTAATCTGTTCACAACGGTGTCCATTCTTCCTTGCAACTGTTTAGAGTATATCTAAGAGTCTTTATAAATTTTACTTTCTAAATCATCATTTTGAGAGCTATTTGCATAAAAATTGTTTTTTTTATCTTTTCACTTTCCAACAACTTTTTTATTTTTTAGGCGCACTCTAGAGAGCAATTCTCGTCTTCTGTATTTGACTAGCGAAAAATCCGAATAGAAGATGGCTATATTTGGATGAACATTTAGATAAGCTGTTGGAATACATTTTTCACTAAAATCTTTATTTCTACCATTTAGAAAGAATATATAGTCTTTTAGAGATGCTCTTAGTTCAGCAAATTATTTGCTATGCGATTGGTAAGCAGTGACAATTTGCTAAAAACTTGTCGTATTAGACCACATGCATAGAGAGGAACAAGCTTCAATGTGACAAATAAAATGGATTTCATATGATTAAAATGGCTTACAGCGCTGTTCCAGTTCGCGTTTGACAGAGATACTCATCAGTCCCCATCCACAACACTTGCGAGCTCAGCGAGAGAGGCCATGGAAAATACTAGAAAATACTTTTAAAACCAGTTGCTGCTGGAGGCATGGACGCGGTCTAGGCGAGCACACGGCAGATGGCAACTGCTTAGCAAAGCAAGAAAGAAAACGTAGAAAAGCACAATGCGCTCGGTCCGCCCCGGCACGTCGTAAGCATTCCGGCATTTTCCAAGCCCCGGGGCGGAGTTTTCCACTGCTTGCGACGGCTGGCACGTACGCGCGTGGGCGTGGCTCGGACTGGGTCGCACGTCGAGCGTGGAGACTGCAAGCGAGGCGTGTCATCTTGTAGACGATCATGCTCTGCACTTCTGTGGAGTTGGAGGTGTACAAGGACAGATGCTCTCGTGTTTGCAGTTTGCACACAGCTTTCATAGAATGATTTTTTTCTGGATGGAATGCGTGCTTTCATAGAATGAATTATTTTTGCTGGATGGAATGCGTGCTTTCATTCAATGTTGCTTGGACACACCTTGTTAATGGAAAATGTTTTTTTGGACCTTCTTGGATGGAGGAAAGGAACCAGTTGGGTCGAAAATCCTGTCGGCCTCCGACAGCCCATATGCAATATAGCGAGTTAGCCCATATATGATTCGAGATTTTTCTTTTATATTTTTTTCTTCAATTTTACGAAAATAAATAGTCGGATTCAACATTGTGATGAATAGTAGCTCGAACCGTTTGAAACAGCGGTTGATTTTGCCGCCGCCGTTTGAAATGGAACAGCAACGATCAACCGCCGTAGATTCAATGGCGGTAGGATTCTGATGGCGGGCAGTTTGGATGGCGGCGGTAACTACGCCGAAACGGCGGATTCTTTAAGCCGCCGATTCAAAAGGCGTATGTGTTGTTTTGGTTTTTTTCTTTTTCTTTTGGTTTTTGGTTTTTTGGTTTTGTTTTATCTCAATACTGCGAAATAACGAAAACCGAATCACGAAAATACATAAAATAATTAGAACAAATAAAGTAATGTACACAACAAGTGTCCAAAACAAATCTAAATACGATCGCGCTGGTCGTGGCGACTAGTGCTCCTCCGCCGCCGCCGCCGCCTGTGCACTGGTGTGTGGTGGGTGAGTGCGTGAGGGGTCGTGGATGATCATCGTCCATCGGCCGCCGGCTCGGGCGGTGTCGCTAAGGGAGCACTGAGCCGACGGGGCCCCTCCGTCAGTGGAGTCGAGCGACGGACGGCCCTCCGCCTGCATGTGGAGTCGCCAGCTCGGACGGACGACCCTCTCCGATCGTTCCCTCGGAGTAGCCGAGCGACGGACGGGCCTCCGATCGCCGCCTCACCCGCCACCGACGCGCTTGCCGCCAACGCCGCCGCACGCCTGTTGTCGAGTCGTGAAGTCCTCCATCGCGCGCTGCCGCTCTGCGTCTCGCTGCGTCGGGCTGGTCACGCGGCGGAGCTCACTGTCCGTGTACCACCGATCTGCTGGCGGTGCCGCCCAACAAGTCGGCCGAAACTCCAACGGTGGTGTGGTAGTCATCCGCGTAGGTGGCTCAAACACCGCTCGAACAAGTGAAGCTCCCGCCCACGACGAAAGCCCCGGCCCGTAGTATCGGTGGTCTCTATAAAATATTAGTCGAGTCATGGACCAATAAAATATGACGTGGTCTCTCTAGATAATATAACTAGGAAAAAGCATATATCGTGGCGTGAAAGCACTCGGTGCGGCGGATGCGGAGCCGCAGTCATAGTTCGGTAGGCGCCGAGCATCGGCGACTACACCGACAGGCTAGGCAATGGGGTCAGGCCGCGCGCCTAATCATGGCTGAGCTCTATCGGCGACCAGCGCTAGGCAATGGTCGGGCGCCTGATTCCGCCAGCGCCTTGACGCAGATGGGCGAGCGGTGGGCGTGTCGAGGCGGTGCTGCACAGTCGGTGGTGGAGGCACAGTAGCGGGAGGAGGGGTGGCGGGAAGGAGGTAACCCTCTCGCCACGGAAGTTCACCGTGCATGATCCGCGCTCGTGCCCACCATCTTCTTCTCGTCGTATCCCGTCCAGCGTCATGTGGTACATCGTCGAGCCCACGGGCGGTGGTACATCTCCCCGTGTCGTCTCAAGATCGGATTTTGTTAGTATTTCTAGGAATTTCCAAAATATTTCTACAATTTCTAAATTATTTCTACAATTTCTAAATTATTTCTACAATTTCTAAATTATTTCTACAATTTCTAAATTATTTCTATAATTTCTAAATTATTTTTAGGAATTTCCAAAGTATTTCTACAATTTCCAAAGTATTTCTACGAATTTCTAAAGTATTTCTAGAAATTTCTAAAGAATTTCTACAATTTCCAAAGTATTTCTAGGAATTTCTAAAGTATTTCTATAATTTCTAAACTGTTTCTAAAATTTCTAAACTATTTCTAGATTTTTCTAAACTATATCTATTATTTCTATAATATTTCTAGATTTTTCTAAACTATTTCAATAATTTCTGAGATTTCTAAACTATTTTTAAGATTTCTAAACTATTTCTACCTTATTTAAACTAAATATACGAGGAAAATATTGGAAACATACTTGATGAACACCGAAGAAGGCCACCGAGCGCGGCCCAGCCACCGATTCATACCGCCAAATCATATGGCGGTAGGTCTAACAGTCGGTCAGAACGTCGTTTCATGCTCGGCCGGCCACGTGATCTTCCAACCGCTTTGACTGGCGGTTGGCAGTCTACCGTTTGAAAACGGCGGTTCGTGGCTATTTCTACCAATGTTGAATCCGACTATTTATTTTCGTAAAATCGAAGAAATAAAATTAAAAAATTCATGATTCGAAGGCGCAGTTAGCGAGATGTTAATATTTGTTTAGCGGCGCGGTTCGTACAATTTGCTCTGCTTTTTCTAGGTGGGTGATCTTCTGGTCAATAATTTCTTTCAAGAGAGCTCTTTTCAAGAGAAAAATAAGATAAATTTAAACCTAGTTCATTTTTTATAGGAAACAAACATAAATAGACACTGCACAAGTGGTTCAAACGGAAAATTAGGCAATCTTCTAGTTTAGATTAATTCCAATGGAATTCAATAAAATCCAGGTCGGAAATTTTCCTAACACATGTTTATGAGTTGATTTAATTCAGGTCGGAAATTTTCCTAACACATGTTTATGAGTTGATTTAATTCGTTAATTTCAATTTAAGACTCGGGTCAGGTTTGGGTACATGTTTCTTTGTTCCACGTTACAATTGAATCCGTTGATTTAACAAACGTTTGGTTGAGGTCGGGTTTATCCGTAGAGCATTTTGCTGACTGAGCTTTGGAAATGTAGCATCAATGACGCAGCCTGCGACGATGGCATCCGCTGCCCGGATGATGAACCAACCGCCACTTCTTCCTCACGTGATTTAAAACGATCGAAGAGGAGAAAGGATCACTAGAAATCAAAAAGGGAAGACATGGCAGGAAATTTGCTGTTCGAGATGGTCTACAAGAATGGCTACAGTATGGGCATCCTCCTCCACTACCCACCTCGGTTTGAAAACTGATGTTAATTTGATGGAATATGGAAGCTCGGTAAGCGGATAACCCATTGAAGATGGGGCGACCAGAAAACTTCCTCGTTAATTTGGCTACAGCCGAATCGGCAAAATCAAGACAGGGCATGAGTTGAGCCCTAATCTTGGTACAATGCAGCCTTCTTCAAAATTTATTCAGAATAAAACAATCTATAAGTTGAGAACTGATAGGAATGTCAGACGATGCTTTCTAGGCAAGTGCATCTCCATCAAAACGCAGCGAATATCACTGCTCGGAGCCCAGTGCATTTCATCATCCATACGATCAGAATCAGAACACGTCACAGAAATCGAAGAGGGGTTAGAAAGGGAGATCGAATCCGTGGCCCTCAGGGATCATGCTTGTTTTTCATCAAGAAGAAAGATCTCAGGTCTCAAAGATTGTGCCATCACAGGGCTCACAGAAGAACTGGATCGAGCACAAGAATATAAGCAGCAAAGAAGTCGAAAACCTGGAGATTTTTTTTTTTGCGGGCGTATCTTGGAGATTATAATTCGCTGCACCTCACAGTGGGAAGTAGGCGAAGCGACTCAAGATCTCCGGCAATCTAGCCCCTCTGGAAAATTCGAGCCCCGGAGAGAAAAAACTGAGGGATCGACTCATCAAGGGGCTCGAGGATTTTTCTTGAATCGAGCAAGATGTTAGCGTAAAAAGGAAACAACAAGAAAAAATCTGCTCCGATTTCTTCTTACCCTTGGCGGCGCTGCGGTGGGGAGTTCTGATCTCGCATCGATGTATTTATAGCACTTGAGGTTACGGTGCTAGGGTTTTCGGGGAAAAAATACGGTGCGCACGGCGCGCACCCGCACGGCGTGCGCGCCCCTGCATGCCTCTCGCTGCACGTGGGTCTTCTCTTCCCGTGATTCATCATTCATGCGCTACCTCTCCGTGATCCATGCGCCTCCCTTCTTGTGGGCTTATTTTCCCTCAAGAGCACCATGCGATCCAAGCGATATGGAACAGACGGCGATGCTGAGGGCGCGCACGCCACGCGCGGTGCGCACGGCGCGCACAGGATTCGTTTTCGGTTTTCGGGGTCTTCTTCACGGGCCGGATGGCACACTGTCTGGGCTGATTTTTGTTCGCTCGCATCAGTTTGTTAGCCCAGTTTTGTATTATTCTTAGAAAAAGCTAAAAGTCCTTTTGACGTCCCTCATCTATCGTTGAAGTTTGATTTTCATCCCCATCTGTAAAACTGGGTATCCAGCATCCTCATCTATCTAATCCGTCTATTCTTCATCCTCGGCGGTTTTGACGACGGTTTTGGCTAATGTGGCAGTGGGCCCCACATGTCGGGGTGGGCCCCACATCAATCTCCTCCTCTCGCCGCTTACCGCCCGCGCCGCTAAGGCTTATCGCGTCGCCACCACACGCTCGGAGGAGTCGGGCAAGGGCCGATGTCTTCCATCCGGAGGCTGCGGGCAAGGCGGGCGTGCGTGCAGCGGTGATGGCGCGGCCGACGACGACGACATCCGGCGGCGGACGCCAGGCCGGAGGTCGCTGTCGCGAGCGCCGGACCACGATGCTCGTGTCGCGGCTTCTTCGATGCGACCGAAGGCCTCGGGAGGAAGCGGGGCGACGAGCCGATTGGTTCTCCCGCTACCGGTGTTCTCCGCGCGCGTGCTGATTGCAATAGCTTCGACCGCCCGCTGACGAGTGCGCGGGCACACCGACGGGGCGCTGCCGCAGCCATCGTTGTTGCAGCGAGGCGCCGCCATGGGGAACCCCCGCGGCAACCATCACGCACGAGCTCCACAACAAGCGTGGTCTCGCCGTTGCCAGCCGGCGACCTCTTTGTCGTGTCCATCGGCTCCAAGTTCTTCGGTGCCGCCACCGCCACCGCCACCCCTTCGACCGCCCGAACGCCCATGCGCACGCCTCGTGAACTCGGAGAGGCCGGCCTTGGCGTGAAGCCCAACAGCAGGCACCACCGCCGCTCGAGGACGCCGAGGGGCTGGAGCACAACGAGCTCGAGGAGGTTGTGTCCATGCTAGTCGCCGCCAGCGCGCCCCCCGCCGCCGCCGCCGTGGAGGAGTGGTCGTCGTGTTGGGAGAAGAAAACCACCCTGACATGTGGGGTCCATCGCCACATCATCCAAAACCGTGGAAACCACCGAGGGATGAAGAATAGACGGATTGGATAGATGAAGGATGCTGAGTACCCGGTTTTACATATGGGGGATGAAAACCAAACTTCAGTGATATATGAGGGACATCAAAAGGACTTTTCCTAAAAAAGAGGCCCAGCTTTTGTTTGTGTGGTCGACGACGTACAAAACCACGTCGACGTGGCATGGACTCTGCTAAAACATGGAATATATATTTTTTACGAAGCAACATGTAGACAATTGAAAACGTCGAAAATTATTAAAGACATACTTAATTAAAAGAGTCTATAAATTATGTACATTCGTAGTTTATATGGATATCAATTCTGAGAACGAGCATTAGCTCGGTTGGTAGGCATCGCAGCTGGGCATGCCGCGGGTTCGAATCCTCTAAACCGGGAGGAGATTTTCTTCTCTTAATGAAAACATTAGTAGTGGGGTGTCCATCGATACTGGTAGGGAGGGTACTCGTAAAACTCGGGGGTCTAAGTCGGGAGGAGGCTTTCTTCTCTTAATAAAAACATTGGTAGTTTACAAGTTTATAAATTTTGTACATTCTGAGCATTTTCCATTTGTCGGCTTCCTTTATGAGGAGTCGGCTGTGTCCATCGATCGGTTTGGAGCACAAGAGGGTACTCGAAAACAATCCCCTCACCAATGAAATCGGGATTCGGGGGTTTTTTTAAGCTGGGAGAAGGTTTTCTTCTCTTAATAAAAACATTGGTAGTGGGGTGTCTGTCGATACTGGTGGGGAGGGTACTCGTAAAACTCGAGGGTTTTCTAAGCCGGGAGGAGACTTTCTTCTCTTAATGACAACATTAGTAGTTTATGAGTCTATAAATTTTGTACATTCTGAGCATTTTCCATCTGTCGGCTTCCTTTTGTGAGGAGCTGGCTCGGGGTGTCCGCCGACACCGGGTTTGGAGCAGTGAGGGTACTCGTAAAACTCACTGGATAGCTTGGGAGAAGTTCACGAGATGCAAGAGCGGGGGCTGGGTTTCCGTCGGGAGGAGACTTTCTTCTCTTAATGAAAACATTGGTAGTTTACGAGTCTATAAATTTTGTACATTCTGAGCATTTTCCATATGTCAGCTTCCTTTTGTGAGGAGCTGGCTCAGGGTATCTGTCGATACTGGTTTGGAGCACAGGAGGGTACTTGTAAAACTCATTGGATAGCTTGGGAGAAGTTCAATGATGCAGGAGTCGGGGGGCTGGGTTTTCGAGACTTCCAAATGTTCAACCAAGCCCTACTAGCAAAGCAAGCATGGAGGCTAATTGAGTTCCCTGACAGCCTATGTGCAAGACTGTTGAAGGCAAAGTACTTTCCAAATAGTGATATCCTGGATACAGCCTTACCATCCCAAGTATCCCCAACTTGGAAAGCCATAGTTCATGGTCTTGAGTTGCTGAAGAAGAGCACCATTTGGCGTGTTGCGAATGAAACCAAAGTAAAAATCTAGCGGCGCTAGTGGATCCCGAGGGGCTGGTCTTTGAAACCTTCGAGAAGCATCAAACTGTGCAGACTTAAGTGGGTTTCCCAACTTATAGATGAAACAACGAAAGAGTGGAAGGAATAGGTTTTAAAATGGTTCTTCCACCAGTTCATGAAGATTAAACTCTCGAGGGGAGTGGAGGAGGACTTTGTTGCCTGGCACTATGAGAAAACATGTTGTTTTTCTGTCAGGAACGCATATAGGCTTGGTATAGAGCTGCATGATCTGGGCAGAACAGGCTCGAGTACAAGACCCGATGGAGAAAGACCAATATGGAAGAAGCTCTGGAACTTGCCAATTCCACAGTAAAAGTGTTTGCTTGGAAACTAGCTCACAATGGCTTAGCCACCCAAGCAAACAAGAAAGTTTGTAAGATGGAAGTGTTGAGTTCCTGTCAGTTATGTGGGGGTGAAGAAAGAAATCATCATGTTGTGATCCAGTGCCCCCATGCAAGAAACTTACGGCAAGCTATGCGGAAGAGATAGGGACTTCCGGAGAGGAGGAGATCATGTATGCAGGGCATGAATGGCTGCTTCGTCTGATTGATAATACCGGTGCAGACGATGCAGGTCGCCTGATGCTCATCCTATGGCGGGCCTACTTCGTCCGAAATGAACTAATACACTACACACACAAGTTGTCTACAATGCTCAATCGGCTCGTCGCCACCGGAAAACACCTGTAACATCCGATGTCGTTGTTTTAGACACCGAGCCTACCACGGGCACCAAGTAGTAGATTGTGCGGTGGGGCTCGCCGAGATCAGGAACACGATGGTGAAACATGAGGCACACAATTAGACAGGTTCGGGTCGCAATGTGCGTAATACCCTACGTCATGTATGCTGCGTGGCTCTGTATTGAGTTCGTATATTTTGAGAGGGATCCCTGCCTCGCCTTATATGCACGGGAGGCAGGGTTACAAGTCAGATTGGTACAAGAGTACTATTCGAGTAGGACTAGGAGTAGCCTATACGAGTTATAGAAAGCTATCCTAATCTTAGTACAAGTCCTAGTCCGTCTTGTCTTGCCTTGACTTGTGGTCCACGGTAAACCTGCACCGTGGCCCACTAGTCGAGTAGTCTAGGTATGCAGGACCTTATCTCCCGGGTATGGCCCACATGTGTGGTGGGCCCAGGATGCCTGCACATCAAGCCCCCGAGTACTTTGTAGTCGAGAGTGATGATTCCAAGTAGTCTTGAAGGTCGCCGTGAGTAGTTCCCAAGCATCCCCGAGTTCTGCAAGCTTCGATCTTCAATAATACTTGAATCACCACGAGGCTGGAAGGTACTCCAGCTAACTCCACAAGTAGTCTTGAAGTCTTCTCGAGTTGTTCCCAAGCGTCCCCGAGTACTTCCCTTGAAGGTCTTTAATAATACCCGCTTCGTCTTGAAATCTTTAGATCAAAGATCCATATGGAAATGTGATTACTAAAATCGCATTCCATATGGAATGTAGCCCCCGAGCCTTAGATCGAATCCAGAATTTAAGCTGAGGGTCAATCTTCTAGCATTTGATCTTGCTCCGAAAAATCCGTAGAAAATCGAAGAAAATATGGGAATGCGATTACTAAAATCGCATCCCATATGGATGTAGCCCCCGAGCTTTAGTTTGAATTGATAATTCAGGCTAAGGGTCAATCTGAAGTCTTCGTCAAATAATCCTATGAAATCCTGAGAAAAACTGAAGGACACGTGGCACGGAGCTCCCGAGCCTTGAGTCGAGTACTTTCTCGAATTGAAGGATCCAATCGATCAGAAAGTGGCCGAATTCAAAGGAACTATAGCTGAGTGAAAACCAACCCCATCGAGTAGTCGAGCCCCCGAGATGGAGCCGAGCAGGTCTTGGAAATTGTACAGGGTCCACTGACTTAGCCGAAAAATATTACCCTGTGTGAAACCAATCAGTTGAATACTAAGGGTCACCAGTCGAACTGCTAGGGTTTTGGCTTATAAATACCAGAGGAGGTATCCCTTAGGGTTTCATTGCTTCCATTCACCCTTAGATCCAGAAAGAAAGCCCTAGCACCCATAGCCTCCACAGAGTTTGAGCGTTTGCGCCACCAAGTGCTTCCACCTCCACCCCTCGCAGCCCCGAGCGGCGAAGAAAACTCTTGTGACTGGAAGGATGAAGTCTGCACCATCCAAGGGACAGATGGAGAAGAAAAAATCCGACTGTGGCAAAAATCAGTTGCCGGAGCCAAAATACAAGACGGTGGTGATCAAGAAACCACCGAGTCAGGCCGCCTCTTGGAAGAAGTCCAAGATGAAGGAAGATGACATCAAGGCCCTTAAGGTTGCTAGCTTGTTGCGCGAGAAGGCAGCCGGAGGTCGGAGCTCGCTACTGGGGATGCGTGGCCCATGGAGAAGACTCGATGAAATCCCAATGTTCGGCCACTTCGTCGAGCGTGGGTTGACTCTGCCGGCCTCGGATTTCTTCAGAGGGTTTCTCGACTTCTTCAAGCTGGAGCACGTGCACTTGAACCCGACGGATCTTCCGGATCGTAGTGTACGTGCACTTCTGTGAAGCTTTGCTTGGAATTCGCGCACATTGGGCTTTATTTAGGAAGATATTCCGGTTGAAGCACGCCCAACGCCAACTTCCCGGTAGTAGCTCGGGAGCTGGTCTTCGATGCGCCAAGGCACAAGAGTTGTACTTCAACTATGACTTGATAGATTCCAATCAAGATTGGAAGACCAAGTGCTTTTATATTAAGAACGCCCGCCGCCGCCCAAGCCAAGTATGTTTGCTCCATGTCGAGATGCTCGAAGGACGAGCGTCGATGCAAGAGTGCATCCAGATTCCGAGTTCTTTGGCGAAGATTGCTCAGAAGAAAGCGCAAGGCTTGACAGCTGAGACGGTGGCCTTCAGCTTCATGAAACGCCGAGTACAACCCTTGATGCAGCGGGAGCATCTAGGGTACGAGTACACGGGCCTTGGAGATGGATCCAGATTGTCTGCAGAGGAGATCAGCGATGATCTCGTGATGGAGAGGTTGCAGAAGATCTTCAAGAACCTTCATGGAATTCCAGCAGCTGTCCAAGAGTTCAGTGCTGATAATCCTCCTCGTCCAGTAAGTATCCGCAAACTAGCCCCCGAGTACTTATTCAAAAGTAGTTGTGAACTTAGAAATTTGCCTTGTTTTGCAAGGGGATGTTCTTAAGTTTGTCTCCATCCTTGCTCCTCGCCCGCGTGATCCGCTACAAGCGCCAGAGGAAGAGTCGTCTCAGGTTGAGGCTCAAGCCCCCGAGAGTAGTCGATCTGCTCAAGGGGAGGATGAAGTGTTGGTAGAGGACGCCTCCTCGAGTGATGACGATGAGCAGACACTTCAACAACGCTTTGAAGTGAAGGCTCGCTACGGGTACTCTGGAGCGCTAATCCCCAGTGGTGCTTCCGCAGGAGTGTTGAAGAGGCCGGCTACATCTCTTGCAGATGATGTGACACAGCCGCCACGCGGAAGAAGAGGACCATCAGAAAACGTCGTGAAGAAAATCACAGCCCTGCCATCCATTACGGTTAGTTTCGAGAACTTAAGTAACCAATATCTTGTTGGGTACTCGTAACTGTTGTAATGACTTGTAATTTTGACTTGTGCAGGTTATCGAGAGTACTGCTCAAGTACCCGTGATTAGCCCTGCAAGGTTGACAGAACCTGAGACGGTTCAAGCATCAACCGTCGAGACGAGGTGCTGAGCAACAAGAAAGCCGTGGCACGGAGCGTGCCACCCAGAGAGTGTCCAAGGAGCCGGCACCCACATTCTTTGACATGCCGGGACCAAAGACCATGGTGCCTCATGTCGCTCTATAAGTACCCAGTACTGAGTACTTCTTGAAGTTGTTTTGAAATATGCCGACCAACTTGTTGATGCAAGAATCCATCGATGTGAAGTGGGAGCTTGTGAAGTAGTCCCACTGGGAAATCGAAACCTCCGTGAACAAGAAGATGTGCTTCTAGATCCCCAAGTGGTAGCCGGGCCAAGCCGATGCACAAGCATTGCGCCTACTCGAGTGATGTAGTCAAGGCAGAGATGCGCTTCCAAGCCAAGGGCTCAACAACCCGATGACATAGAGGCGGTGGTGAATCAAGGTCCGAGGTTGATCCGTGTCGGATTGCCCCATGAAGAAGTCTCAAATGTTGAAGCGGCTAGTGCTTGAGAATAGCCCGGAGGGTCGCATAGTACCGCATGAGCCGTAAATTGAAGACCCGGCCCTTCCTAGTCACGAGATGTACTCGAGGCGAGCACAAGTACTCAATCCAGAGCTAAAGGCTTGATGCTGTATGATGACTCATGCCTGGATGAGGACAACCTGCAGGCACACTCTGAGATGTTTCGCAGTGTGGAGAAGCTCTTTGCGGTAAGTTATAGTCTCTTGTAGAGTACTTTTAGCCAAAGATATCTTGTCTTTGACCCTTGAGTTGTTTGCTTTTCGTGAAGTTGTCAAGCGGTCGAACGGAAGACTCGCCTCGCTTCTAACAATATGCGCGACATAGAAGAAGTCTCACACCGTAGAAGAACTCAAGGAGCAGAAAGCCTTGGCTCTGAAACTACAAGAAAAACTTGATGGCAATGCCGCCGAGTACCACAATGAAGTCCAGAAGCTGACGGCTCAGAAGGATGACGTTGTTGGGAAAAAAAGTCATCAAGCGTAAGAATAGAGGTATTCCCCCTTTCTGAACTTATCTTCGAGTACTTATTTATTGCAAACTGGTCCCTTATAAGCTGTCTTGGTCTGTTGCAGAGCTGGATGAAGAGGTTGAGAGGCACAAGAGGAAGTCTCTTGACTGGCAATTGGCCTATAATCGTGAAGAGGCAGCTCGCCTTGACCTTGAGGTAGACTATAAGGTGCAGTGTATGGAACTTGAGCATGAAATGCAGATTCGTCTTGACAGTTGGAATGATTTGCTGACTTGTATGCAGTCGCTCAAGATCAAGATTGAAGAATCCGAGTGCCTGCGTGCTGAGTTGAAGGTCTTGATGGAGGCAGACGAGCCGGTAGCCAATCTCTTTGAGCCCAGAATAGTAGGAGTTCAGCCTCGTCCACTTGTGGAGAGGTTGAAGGACACGCCAAAGAAGATACTGGAGTATGCTCAGCGGCTGGCTTGCACGATTCCCAATCAAGTGCTGAGCTTCATCAAGTCCTTTTATGCAGACACAGATCTGACGGTCATAATGGGCGGAAGATCTAGGGATTGCACTGATGACAGGCTGAACGAGTTGATGCAAATGTATATCTCCAATCGCAGTAAGGGCCTCCAAGTTCATAGATCTACGTTAGATGAACTCAGAGATAAACACTATGGAAAAAACAAGTGTAATTCCAAAGAAGTGTTTATGTAATATAATTGAAAACTTGAGTAAGTTAATTATCTGGATCTCTTGTTTGCTTGTGTGAATGCCATGTACTCGAGTTCATGTACGGCTGCAAAGAGATATGGTACTGTAAAAGTACTCAAGTCTAGATATGTTCAAGAACGTTAGCTTAATCACAACGGCGCGTAAATGCTTGTTGACATTTCTTAATGCAATCACCTAAGAACAGGTTTGGAACCCATGTGGTAATAGCGCCAAAATGCTGGTAATGGTAATTCGTTACGTGAGTCTGCAAGCGCACGGAAGTACCATTGTAGCATTTCCCCAAAGGAGTATTCCAAAGGGTATCGAATCCAAGGAAGGCTTTGGTGGATTAACAAGCTCAACACTATTGCAATGAGTATAGATCATAGATGGAAATAAATCGACACTCAAGCATGTGGGTAAGAAATGATAATGGGGTAGTGTGATCACACACACACTCACTCTCTCTAAAGGGTCCTAGGCATAGGAGGCAACATACGAGTTAGTTCTAGGTTCTTATGTACTATACACATAAAGCTGGTAAGAACGAGTTAGATACACTAGCGTTGAAGAACATTGACTTAAGCACCCGGTACCACGGGAGCTAACCTCCGCGTTGCTTCCGCACAACTTTGGTTGTTAGATTTTAGACTCCTACAGCTTATCCGAACGTGGGGATTTCAGAGGGTCCAACTACGGTCATCACTCATGCCCTACGCCAAGACAAACCGTGGATAAACTCATAAGTAAGGTAGCTACGCAACCCAAGCACCATGCTTACGTTGTTAGACGGACTTGGCCCGGCTATTGTAACCGTGTCAAGCCACCGTGATAAACCAGCCAATTACAAGTCGTAGCTTAAGCACGTACTTCATACAACACCATGTCATCTAATTAGATCAAACCAGGTTAGGTACACAAACGTATTCGTGTTTTCCTATGTCTGTTCAACTGGATCAAAGGGTCGTGTTCGCGAAGAACATGAGCAAGGTGAGGAGATCGCTCCATATCTCCCCGACAAATGGAGGATGTGCATAGACTATAGGAAACTCAATAAGGCCACAAAGAAGGACCATTTCCCTCTAGCCTTCATCGATGAGATGTTGGAACGGCTAGCTAACCACTCCTTTTGTTTCCTTGATGGGTATTTCGAGTACCATCAAATCCCCATCCATCCAGATGACCAAAGCAAGACTACTTTCACATGCCCCTATGGAACCTATGCTTATCGTAGAATGTCGTTCGGGTTGTGTAATGCACCCGCATCGTTCCAAAGGTGTATGATGTCTATATTCTCAGACATGATTGAGCAGATCATGGAGGTCTTCATGGACGACTTCTCTGTCTATGGGAAGACTTTCGACGACTGCCTAGAGAACATAGATAAAGTCTTACAGCGATGCCAGGATAAGGACCTAGTTTTAAACTGGGAGAAATGTCATTTCATGGTCCGCAAAGGCATCGTTTTGGGTCACTTAGTTTCTGAGCGTGGGATAGAGGTAGACCGAGCCAAAATCGAAGTTATAGAAAGCATGGAAGCCCCCACCAATGTAAAGGGAATCGGCAGTTTCTTAGGCCATGCGGGGTTCTACCGTTGTTTTATCAAAGACTTTTCCCAAATAGCTAGACCCCTCACGCACCTACTGGCCAAAGACACTCCTTTCGAGTTCACCGAAGATTGCATGAAAGCTTTCCTCACCCTTAAGGAAGCTCTCATCTCACCGATCATTCAGCCCCATTTCCGACGCCTTTTGAGATCATGTGTGATGCCAGTGGTTACGCCGTAGGAGCCGTGCTAGGCCAAACCAAGGATAAGAAGCATCATGCGATTGCTTATGCTAGTAAGACTATGATCGGAGCTCAGTTAAATTACGCCACAACTGAGAAGGAGCTCCTAGCAGTAGTCTTTGCGCTAGATAAATTCAGATCTTACTTGGTAGGGTCTAAGATAATCATCTATACTGATCATGTTGCATTAAAATACCTGCTTGTTAAGAAAGATGCTAAACCCCGGCTGATTAGATGGATTTTGCTACTCCAAGAATTTGATATTGAAATCAAAGATAGAAAGGGAGTAGAAAATTCGTAGTATCATTTGTCGCGTATGCATGCTACTAACTCGCAGACTGCCAATAAACGACTACCTCGGATGATATGTCGCTAAAGGTCATGACTCCACCCCCCGGTATGCAAATATTGTTAATTACATGGTGACAAATATATACCACCGTGGGACAGAAAGTTGATACTTGACAGAAAGCATATGTGGACGATCCATACCTATACAGAGTTTGTAATGACGTTGTTATGAAGATGTGTACCCTCTCCAGAAGGGCTGCAAATCATTGATGCCACACAGGGCCCTATGGGGGGCATCATGGGGTTTTCCGCACACATGCAAAAATCTGGCAAAGCGGTTTCTTCTGGCTGACCATGTATGACGATACCAAGGAATTTATTCGAAGATGCCGCAGATGCCAAAAACATGGGGGGTCACTACAAGAGATGCCATGCCCCTACACGACAACCTGCAAGTGGAACTCTTCGACGTTTGGGGAATTGATTTTATGGGACCATTCCCGAAATCAGAAGGCTGCGAGTACATCTTAGTGGCAGTCGACTATGTGTCAAAATGGGTAGAAGCAATACCTTGCCCTTCGGCGAACTCCAAACATTCCAAAAAGATGTTCCAGGACATTATCCTACCCCGATTCGGCACACCCAGGTTGGTGATCAGTGATGGAGGTTCACACTTAATCGATAAAAAGTTCAGAAAATTCCTAGCAGAACAAGGGAGACATCACAATATTGCCACAGCATATCACCCTCAAACCAACGGTCAGGCTGAAACATCGAACAAGCAAATCAAAAATATCTTGCAGAAGACAGTAAAGGAAGCAGGGAATTGTCGGAAGAGACATCTACCTGATGCATTATGGGCATATAGGACTGCTTTCAAGACGCCAATCGGAATGTCACCCTATCAACCTGGTCTATGGAAAACATGCCATCCGCCAAAGGAGATTGAACATAAAGCCCATTGGGCCATTAAGAGGTTTAACCTAAATTTTCCCAAGGCTGTAGGCAGCAGAAGCAGATCTCGGAGTTGGAAGAATGGAGAGACAAAGCATATCACAACTCCAAGATCTATAAGGAAAGGACCAAGAGGTGGCATGACAAGAAAATCAAAAGAAAGGAATTCACTATTGGAGATAAAGTCATACTCTATAATTCAAGGGTGAAATCTTTGGACATGGGAAGTTGCGAAGCAAATGGGAAGGACCATTCTCTCTGTCATTGAAGTTGCACCACATGGAGCACCATACAAAATGATGAAGGAGAAACCTTCAAGGTAAACGGTCATCATTTGAAGATCTTCCCTGGAGTCGATGATAAGGAGTATGAGATCATCAAGCTCGCAAAGGGGCTATAAGCTCCCGATCATGGCCTTCCAAAATATCAGGTAAGAAACTAGTGTGGGGGAAACCCGCACACAACCAACGTAGCACAAAGGTACGCCACCACACTTTAACTAAATAAAGGCTACGCCTCTGAATTTTTATCCTCCTTGCCTCATAAACCTCAAGGATAGTAGGCAGCTAGGCTCACTCCTTACTTTTTATCCTGGCACTTATGAGCAAAAAACATTAGGGAACTCATGCTTATCTAAGTGGTTGGTGTTTGTGATATGGCTTGATAAAATGATCTCCGCTCTAAATGTTCGAGTGCTTGGGTATTCTATTTGAAAACCATAAAAACCCCGTTTGTGAGGCTCCTCTTTGATTTGCACTGTCCTACCAGAGCTATATGATGTCCATAGTGAAAACTTTATACGCATATGCTGCTTGTTATTGCATTGAGCTTTGTTAAATTCTATGACCCTTATGAGAATTCTCTTCACTACTTTCATGATCAAGATTCATGTGCACACCACCATTTTCCCCTTGCTATGCTTCTACACTGGAAGTTAGCATTGTATCATTCATCCATTCCGTGAAAATAAGGCTCCATATGTGTTGATCTCTCCCTCCTAGTTTGTTACACAAGAGACATGGCTATCGAAAAAAATATGGGCACATGAAGGTCCACAAGAAAAATAAATAAATAAAATAAATATATATATAAAAGAGATAGCCATGTTCTCAAAAGATTTCTATACAAGAGGGAGAATCATGCAAAAAGGAGTTCCATAATTTAGATGGTGATAACTAGTATTCATTCCGGAGCTAGTGCCCACTTCACCATCAACCAACATCCATCATATATGTATGGTAATATCTAGCACCCATTGGGCCTAGTATCCACCTTACCATACTCATCATATCCGTACATGTGCACATCTTGATCTGATTGTAGGATTTGATTTTCTCTGTGGATCTAGTCTTTGACTTTGCAATATATGTGATGCAAGTATGCCTTATTATTCATACCTACCCTGAGCTCCACATAAGCTATCATTAGAAGTAGGATGAAGGAAGGAAATCTAATACCTTGGTGAGGACATATACACATTGAGCGATCGAGAGAATCAAATGAGGAGCTAAGCAAGGTTTATTCTGAAAATTTATCGCAAAACCCCAAGTTACTTGACATGATGAGCAGGAATGATTTTTATTCATGACCGTTCCATTCCTCAACTACCCAAGATAGCATGATAGACACTCCACAAGCTCACAAGTCCAAGGTAAAAGTTTGGAGTGATCTCTTGTTTGCTCTACACCTTGAGTAGTTTTTCCACCTTGAACCTCTCACCTTCACTCAGGGACGAGCAAAGGTCAAGTGTGGGGGAGTTGTTGACTACATAACATATTTGTGGTCACAACGCCTACATTTTGACATGAGAAATATACATTCACCATGGAATAGGGCCTTATACTGACAATTTCCACAAGTTGAGGTGTATATTCAATTGCAGGCAATAAGCACAAGAGAGAGAGAGCAAAAGCACACCTTATCCATCCACCTCACAAATCCAAGCAATCCAGAAGTCACCAATGAGGGGCTGCCATGCAAGCACCCCCTGGATCCATGATGTCATCAATCTAAGGGAGAAAGCCTCGGCGAATCAGAAGTCGCCACGCGTATATCACATGGATCCCATGGCCCACCAGAGCGCCTAAACCACCTCCAAAACACGTGGACACCTGGAACCGCCATAAGGACCCGCACATCAGACACCAAGAGAAAGCACAAGGCAGGTGGGGCCCACAAGGGGTCGGCCGACCCCACAGGTCAGCCGAACCGACCTTGTGGTGCCCAATCCTGGCCTTCCACGTGGTGGTTCCTGGTTGGCTCCTTACTTCATTCCCAGGGTGTTTGGGGTGCCTCCACGCCGGTGCTCAGGCCTATAAATAGAAGGAGAGGGGGTAGAGAATAGGATACACACTTCTTCTCCTCCTTTTTCACTTTTGCCTTCTGGCTTCTCTCATTAGGAGAGGAGAGCTCTTGCATAGGATTAGTGCTGGCTTGCTAGTGCTTTAGAGATTAGGAGGAAGGTGAGGTGGTGTCTTGGGGTTGTGCCATGGTGTTTGGCACATTTCCTCAAGAACGATCCTCTACGGATGCTTCTGTTCTTCATGTAGAATAAAGTGAGTATTTCGACATTCTCGGTTAGACTAAAGTGGCATTCATACTGTGTTCTTGTGTTCTTCGTTCATTCATCATTTAGAGGCTCGTGTTCTTCATGAACACGCTTCCTCGATCTAGTTGACGATCAAGTTCCTCACACTTTTGTGTTTATTCATAAGTTGGAGGCTCGTGTTCTTCACGAACACGACCCTTGATCTTCTGTTATAAACATATAAGTTTGTAACCTGTTTGTATGCCTGCTAGTTTGATCAGAGTTAGTGGATGCTCCTTTATCCTAATCTAGATCAAGTTCATCCGTGATCCCTTGCATAGGTTAGTGTATATCTAAGTGAGTCTGGGTCTCTCTCGTGGGTTCGCCGCCCGCCTTCATGCGGAGTGCTATAGTGTTGTTACGGCCCATGACGAACCGTGCTATAGTAGTAATCGGTGGTGTAGACACGGTGTCTAGACTTCGGGTTATCCTTCGTTTGCCCTCTATCCCACGGTTTGTCTTGGGGTAGGCTGCGAGTGACTACCGTTGGACCCTCCAAATCCCCCACGTCCGGATCGTGTAGGCAACTATTTGCCGTGAACCAACTGTTATAGTCAGGAGGGGCCGGTGTCCGAAACGAGAAGTCCCTAATCGGGAGGCTGTTCTCAACTCTCACGCTACCTGCAAGATCCTTTCCATCTTCATCTCATCCTATATAGTTGTGTCCTTGGATCACCGCCCAGGATAGAAGGTAGTACACATCGCTCCTTGGATTCGATACCCTTTGGAATACTCCTTTGGGGAAGTGCTACAACGGTATTTCCGCGCTATGATTCTTTCTGCCGCTGGTATACCAGTGTAGATCTTACGCCCACGCTAGGTGCGCAACTAGTGGTGACGTTAAGAAATACCAACAATCTTACCTTACACTCGATTGATATGGGGTGTGTAGCTTCACCTGCCTTGGGCGGTTGAAAGATAGAATGGTTGTATAAAGATTACCAATCACATGTACCTTGATCGCTTATCAATCCGAGGTTTTGCGGTTTTTTCAAAAGAAATCAAAGTTCCTCAAATGATACTCTCGGATCGCTCAATGTGTATGATTTCTCACCAAGGCACTGTTTTGTCTTCTTTCACCACCTACTTCTAATAAGCTAATATGTGGAGCTGTAGGTAGGGAAAACATGTGGCATGCCTATTTCTCATGTATTGTCGAGTCGAAAACCGGATCCTTGGGAGAATAAGTCATACAACCCGATCAAGATGTGCAAAAGTGTGTATGGTGGATGGATGATGAACTCCTTTTTGCATGATTTTCCTCTCCTCCTTTTTGAACTTTTTTTTGAGACTTGGGCTATGTCTCTTTATTCTATCTCTCTTTTTATGCATGCCCTTGGGCATGTGTTTTTACATAGCCCATAGTCCTTCGAATATTTTTGGAGGAGAGTAATCATGAAACAATGCGCGGAGCTTCATTTTGTGGAATGGATGGGGGATGGATGAAATGATGGTTGCTAACTTCTAGTGTAGAAGTTTCGCATATGGTGGTGTGTACGTGATCTTGATCATGGGAGTAATGACAAGTTTACTCGCCGAGGGTCACAACAATTCGACAAGACTCAATGAAGAAATCAGGTAGCATATGTGTAGGTTAACTGAAGCTAAGATCTACATATGGCCTTGGATAGGAATTTCTTATCATTGAGGAACTTATCATTTTAACATTTTTTAAAAGAAAACTCCGGATATCAAACATCACTTAGTACTAGCTCATAGCAACTCTATTATACCATATCATACCTCACAACAACTTAGGCAAAGATCATGCTTTTGCTACCCACAAATTTCAAGCTCAGGTTCGATCATACTAGCCAACAAACTCAAAACTTAAATAGGGTACTAAGTTGTAAACAAGGCATACAAGAGGAATAAACAGAGCAACTATTCATCATTTCAACCATGGAGAATAAGAACACTCTTACCGCGCATATGAAAACAAACTAATTTTAGAAAGCAAATAAATATTTTTGGTCTTTTTAACTTTTCAGATTTTTATGTGTTTTAGCATATGGGGTTCAAAACAAAAGAAGATACAAGTTACCTCGTGAATGGGGTCCTCCCCAAGCTAGCTTCAGCTCACCTGTGGATGGTGGTATCCCATCCACGCCGTAGTAAGCCCTCTGCTCCTCCACCGCCGCCGCGTCTCGCCCATGGTGTGAAGTCTCTCGCCAGTCATACGCTGCCAGTCTCGAGTGGACTCAGCCTGCTGGTGCATTGTCTCCTCCATGGTACCGACACGGATGTTGAGCTCGCTCATCTGCTGTGTGAGGGTAGCCCCACAAGATGACGAGCGCAACCCGGACGAAGAAGACGTGTCATCCCGTAGGTAGTAGCACCAGCGGGCCTAATCCACTCACCACTCCCCACTAGCCCAAGTCGAGCTACTCGCACCGCTAACACATGGGCTGGTCCCAACCGGGCATATCCGGTGTAACTCGGACATGTACCCGGGAGGCCCATGCGCGAGACAATGTGTGGTATCGAGGTCAGGTCGAGGCGATACCGTGGTGATGGTCAGCGGCGGATGTTGTGGCGGTCTTTGTCGTCAGCCGCTGCCTCCTCGATGCACTCCTAGTGACCCGCCATCGAAACACTAGAACGACGAGGCTCCTCACGAGGAATCGGTGGCCCTTGGTCGTAAACGGAAATCCGGGTAAGGTAACCGAATCTGGTTTGCATAGCCAGGGTAAAAGAAAACCAATGAATCATCCGGGCCCTTCTTAAGAGTATGTCCTTGAATCAAATACGCCTCATCTATCACGGCCCGGGGAGAATCAATGTAGGGAATGTCAGTCCCTTGTGTAATCCCGAGACTCGAAATGATATGTGTGATTAAAGACGTACACTCAATAGAACCCATCATCGTAAAATTTGTCAACCACTGCCGGATCATAGCTTGCACTGGGGAGATTCTGATCCGTCTGACCGCGGCATATAATATCCTCATCTCGTCCATGCGCACGGTTCGAACATCTTCCCTTGGAAAGAGAGTGACGGCGAGCCACTTGTGCCGTAGTCGGAGAGTGGGATGTGTGATATCATTACACCGGGTGCTAACTTGCCATGGACAGCCGACCTGAAAGTTCTTCCCAAAACTATCTCGAATAAAATCCTTGCAAGCCAGATCGAGAGAAATAACACAATGACGATGAAAACCAAGGGTGTGACTAAGATCTGGCCATGAGACTCGATATGATGTTCCATGGAAACGAAACGTAATACCGGTCTCATCCTCCCGAAGAGTACAGAGAAACTGGATGGTGAGAGGCCTAGAACCGATCTCCCACACCGGAATAAAGTTCTCCCAACCAAGAGCCGCCAAATGGAATCGAACTCGGAGTCCATACCTGCTTTCTCGAGAAGGAGTTGAACTCCTTGGTGTTGGCGAAGACTCGATCTTTGGTGAGAGCGTAGGCTTGTCTCTCCCGGTCGTCCCTCAAGTCGATGAAGGCGGCATCGGCGTCGTACACTCTTTCGGCTTGTGGCGTGGTCCGCTCCTCTTCTTCCTCTTCTTCACGGTCGGTTGACATTGGACTCGGTGTAGCTCCAGAGTGGTGAGACGAGCCTCTCCGTCTCTAGAAAGCAGGCGTGAGCGGGTCACCTTCCCAGACGCACTGTGATCCAACTCATCTTGCACAACAATGGAACGACATGAGCAACTCGGTGATGGGTTAGTGAAATCGAAATGAAATCCTTACCGAGCTTGCTCCACCAATATTCAATACTCAGCGACAAATTAGAGAGAGTGCTTGACACTTCACCCTTGAGCAAGAAATCCAAGAAAACCAAAGAGCAAGAGCAAAGAGGGAGAGAGGGTGATGGAAATGAGTGAATGGGTGAAGAAACCCCTCAAACCCCCTTCTATTTATAGGCAACTGAGCCAGCATCGGGGAAGGGACAAGAGCAACGCTAGGAGCCGTTGGAGGTCGGGCCCACATGACCGTTGGCGTGGTCGGCCGACCAGGTTCTACCGAACCCCCCTCGGGCCCGCCTCCAACTTTTTGCAATGGCTCTCTAACGGCCACCTGATGTCCCCGCCATGTCTAGGCCCAAATTCGCCCAAAATGTTGCTCGAATAATTTTTCTAGGATTTTCCAACTCAAGAAATTATTTTCAGAATTTTTATTTGAAAAGGGAAATTTGGCTAGAAAAATCTAGCATGCAGATGCAAGGTTGGAAAATTCAAATATGCATTTGGAAAAATCAAATAAAATTTTGGAAAGGGAAATATGAGATAACTACCAATTTTACATTTTGGCAAAAGGACTCGTCTGCTTTAAGTCCGAAAAGTAGACTTTTCTCGATCAATTCCACTCATCACCCCATTCCCAGAAATAGATGGAGATGACTTCAGATTTCCGCCACACCTTTCTTGTTTTCTTAGGCTTTGTTGGAGTGGTGGGAAGTTGTCAGTGGCTCCGCCCATGCCCCCGATCGCTCATTCTTGCCCCGCAGTTGTATAACATTTCTCTTCTCGCTCAAATCTAACATCAAGTTCTTCTTCCCAATGCGAATCGGATCGTCGGCCCAACATTGATCCTTGCGTTGGCGCCACTTAGAACGGTCTCCCAAGAATGAGGGGTATTCCCTCATCATCTTGCATATCAAGGACCACGAAGTCCGTGAAGATACATGAACCTTGGATAAATACCAATAAGTTCTCTACTACCCCCCTCGATATCGGATCGATGCATCGCCAGTTGGACGGTCGTCAGCTTGGAGTTAGAGCCGGATATCGCAATTGTTCGAACATGGCCTTGGACATAAGATTAATACTTGCACCAAGGTCGCAGAGAGCATGTTTAATCTTTTGGTAATATATTTTGCAGGTGATAGCCGGATAACCAGGATCTTTCTTGTGTGTGATTGTTGAAGATTCCCATGAGTCAAGTGCTGTAGATAGGCTTCCCTACATAGTTAGTGGCTCGCGCCGATGGGTTACCCCATCCGTGGACACTACACAAACATTTTCACAGAGGATACAGGTTGCCCCAGAATCTTCCCGTCTTCAGCAGAGGGAACCAAAGTAGCTAATTGAGCCAACTAGGTTTCTATCATCTTATTAAAACTCAACTGGTTCTTAAGAGCAGATGAAAGGCTATCAATTTTAACATTAAGACTCTCAAAAGCCTAATCATAGGCAGATGTTTTCTTATTAAAGCCTTCATTAATCTTAGCTTGCCCAAAGACTAGATCTTTCAAGGAAGGTTGGTTTGGGTTGAAAGAATTACCTTGATTACCTCCTTGATAATAAGGGCGCGATTGATTCCACATTTGACCTCCTTGTGGACGATAACCGTTGTTGTTGCCGTTCATGTACATCACATCCTCCTGAGTAGCAGGACAGTAATTCACTGAATACCCAGTATTACCACAGACTTCACAAGTCATGCGACCATCCATAGCTTGAGTAGTGGTGGCCATGGCGGCCTTCTCATTGGCTAGATCATCCATTCTTTTTATCATTAGGTCCATCTTGGCGTGCAAGATATCCGCTTCCTTGACTGGTATGTGTGCCCTTTGACGTGTCGAGTCGATCATCACTCCACCCTTGGTTGGTAACCATCTTCTCAATCAGCGTAGTAGCTTCAAATAGAGAGAAGAAGGCTCCTCCACCGCAGATCCATATGGCCTCGAGTCTTGAGTCACCCATTATAAAACTTTGAAGAATAAGCCATTGTCTATCCCATGATGAGGACAAGCCAGATGTACTTCTAGAGCTCTCCCAAGCTTCGATAGTCTCATTTGTTGCTTCGGAAACTTGAAATTCGCCCCAAGGACATTGGTTTTGCCCAACCGGAAAGAACTTCACGAGGAATGTCATGAGCACCTTGCCCAAGTGTTAATTTCGCACGCTTATGAGAACCATTGCTTCGCCTTTCCCGTGAGTGAGAAGGGAACAGTACGCATCTTTAGTAGCATCTTCCTCCACTCCTCGATAGTGAAGGTATTGCAGTTCGAGGCTGCTGCGGTGGGCCTTCAGCGTCTTCATTAGGCTTGCCACAGAATGGGCTAGCCTGTACCATCATGATTAAGCCAGTCTTGATCTCAAAGTTTCCATTCCCGGTGTTGATCTCGGGGCACAGCCGACCGTCAGAGGGAGCGGAGTACTTGCGGAGAGTTTTCTCGACAACAGCGTTGGCCATGGAAGTTGATGCGGATGGCACAAAGGAAGCTAGATCGACTTCCGAACGTTCACGCAGAGGAGAGCCGAAATGAGTTTGTGCCTTCCTTACGAGTGACTCAGCTCTTCAAGAAATTCAATGATAAGTCGAAACCGGTCATGCACTACTGTCTTCATCATCAATAGACAAAGAAGACAATCCAAGTTAGTCTGCATTGAGAACTGTTTTATTCCTGTCATGATTATAAACATATGCAAAGTGTTGATATGTCATCCTTAAGCCTTCCCCATCAACGGCGCCAGAAATGCTTGTTGACATTTCTTAACGCAATCACCTAAGAACAGGTTTGGAACCCATCCTCGGTAATAGCACCGTAAATGCCGTTGGTAATTCTTAACGTTACAGAGTCCGCAAGCGCACTAAGTACCATTGTAGCATTTCCCCAAAGGAGTATTCCAAAGGGTATCGAATCCAAGGAAGGCTTTGGTGGATTAACAAGCTCAACACTATTGCAATGAGTATAGATCATAGATGTAAATAAATCGAGACACTCAAGAAAGGGTAAGAAATGATAATGGGGTAGTGTGATCACACACACACACACTCTCTCTCTCTAAAGGGTCCTAGGCATAGGAGGCAACATACGAGTTAGTTCTAGGTTCTTATGTATTATACACATAAAGTTTGGTAAGAACGAGTTAGATACACTAGCGTTGAAGAACATTGACTTAAGCACCCGTACCACGGGAGCTAACCTCCCGTTGCGCACAACTCTCGGTTGTTAGATTTTAGACTCTCTACACTTATCCGAACGTGGGGATTTCGGAGGGTCCAACAAATTTGTCACTACCGCGCCTACCCCAAGACAAACTGGATAAACTCATAAGTATAAGCGTAGCTACAACCCAAGCACCATGCTTACGTTGTTAGCCGACTTGATCGGCCCGCTATTGTGACCCGTGTCAAGCCACCGGATAAACCACCAATTACACCGTAGCTTAAGCCTAATTAGATCAAACCGAGTTAGGTACACAAACGTATTCGTGTTTTCCTATATACATTCAATCGATCAAAGGGTCGTGTTCGCGAAGAACACGAGCCTCTAACTTATGAACAAACACCAAAAACATGTGAAAGTCACCGTCAAGTGGATCGAAGGCTTTGTTCATCAAGAACAGAGCCTCTAAATGATGAATGTGAAGAACACATGAACAAATCACTCATGTATACTAACACGACTTTATATGAAATAGTTAAATAACTGAAGTAGATCAAAGTCATACTAATAAAATAAGATACAAGAGGACTCATACCTAGATCCCAAAGTAGACTGAAACCGAAATAGAACTACTCTATCCTACCTCCTATCCTTAAGACTAAAAGTGAGAGAGGTGTTGCAAGTGTGGATGATCTCTAAGTGAGCCCCCTCTCCTTCTATTTATAGGCCCGAGCACCGGCGATGAATGGATGCAAACACCCCAGGAGTGGCCTCTAGGACCAATAGGGAAGCACCACGTTGAAGCCCCTGAGTGGCGGCCACAGCAGTCGGGCCTCGGCCGACCCCATGGGTCGACCGACCCCCGTGGGCCCCACTCGGGTGTGCTTTCTTGGTGGCTGTTCTGTGGGTCCTTAGGTCGGTTCCCAGTGTCCACCCTGTTTTGACGCGGATTGCATGCTTTTGTGGGCCCATGGATCCATGTGACGTCCACGTGTCACGCTCTGATTCGTCGGGGGGTGTTCACTTGGATTGCTTGCATGGCATGCATGCATGGTGCCCTTGTTGGCGATTTGCATGCATGGCATCCTTGTTGGCAGCCTCCTAGGATGAGGTGATGTGGCATGGATCATAGAAGGTGAGTTTGCCACTCTTTTCTTACTTATTTTCCTGCAATCAAATAATCTCCAAGGACAAGTGGAACTACATTATTCTTAACTAAATACGTGTAAGAAATGCCTTATGCTCCTTTATTTATGAGTATATTGACGGCTAAAGTAGGCACTTAACAACCGAACAAGCATCAAGTACCACCCGCTTGTACGCTCCACTTGGCCATTGGCACGTGGATGATCGACGGAGATGTACCGGACGTCAATTCCATCTGTTCTCACAAAGACTCCCGATCGGTGATTGTTGAAATTCGAACCCATGTCTGTGATAATGCGATTGGGGGATCCATAGCGATGTACGATTTCATCCAGGAAATCGAGGACTCTATCAGCCTTGGGGCAGGTAACAAGCTTGACCTCAATCCATTTGGTGAACTTGTCGATAGCCACCGTGACTCTGAATCCCTCGACGCATTTGGGAGAGGACCAATCATGTCCTGCCCCCAGCAAGCGAAAGGCCAAGTTGGTGGTATCGTGATGTGTTTGTCGGTGGGCGTGTTGTTGCTTGGCGAAGAATTGGCATCCATGACATTTCCTGACTAGTTCCTCTGCATTAGCAAGAGCTGTAGGCCAGTAGAAAGCATGTCTAAAAACTTTTCCCACCAGGGTGCAGGAAGAAGCATGATTGCCACAGATTCCTTTGTGTGTCTCCTCCAAGATTTCCTTGCCTTCTTCGCGAGAAACGCACTTCATGAGTACATTAGAACTTGCGCCTCGCTTGTAGAGTTGATCTCCGACTAGAACATAAGCCTTGAGACGGCGTGAGATGCACTCGGCTTCTGACTTGTCTTCAGGAATCAACTGATTTTAATGTAGTCGATGAAAGGAGTTCTCCACCACATCAATCATAAGCACTTCTTGATCGGGTTGAACAAGTAGTCGTGTGCATGATTGCTCCGAATTGATGGTTTGTGGAGTTCGTGAACGAAGATTCCCGGCGGCACTTGAGCTCGTGTAGATCCCAGCCGACAAGACGTCAACAACATTGTTGTCGCAAACAACATGATGGAACTCGGGACCATGAAATTTGTTCTCAAGTTTGCATACTCCCGACCGCACGCATCCATGTTCTCGATTATGATCCCAAGAATTGTTGACTTGATTGATGACCACCAAAGAATCACCATAAACAAGTAGTTGTGTGATGCCAAGAGGCGCAAGGCAAAGACCATGCAGTGAGCTTCATATTGACTTCATTGTTTGAGACCTTCGGAAGATTTGCAAAACATATTTGAATTTCTACGCCCTTGGAGAGATTAGAAATACTAAACACGGTGCCTTCGGTTTGAAGAACTATCAAAGTACATGACCCAATGCTCGGGCGTTCGGGTTGGAGTTGGAACTTGATTCTCCACTCGACCATGAAATCAACCAAGGCTTGAGACTTGATAGCGATGCGAGACTTGAACTCGGCGATATAGCACCAAAGCTCTGACCCATTTAGAAATCCTTCTTGTGGAATCCCGGTTGTGCAAAATCTGCCAAGCGGGTAGCTAGTGACCTGAAATCTTGTACTCGTCGAAATGGCGGAGCTTCAGTGAGTAATTAGAACCGCATAAAGTAGCTTACATGCGGGAGGGTAGCGAGCTTTGGATTTTGAGTACTTCAGCGTGAGTAAACCGACCTCAGACGGGGTAGCCATGGCTTTCCTCCTGCCGCTCAAGCGATAATAGTCTTGACAACATTAGTAGTCGCAACAATATAGAGCAAGAGCTCTTGATTTAGCGAGGAGGCATGAGGCTGGAGGCTTGGATAAGAACTCCTTGAGCTGAGAAAAGAGCTTGATCGACTTTGGTTGTCCACATAAACTTCTCTTGCCACTTGAGTAGCTTGAAGAAAGGTAGACCCCATTCTCCAAGTCGTGAGATGAGCGATTGAGTGGCCATACATCGATAAGCTTGAACATCCTTGATAGTAGTCGGAGCTTGCATGTTGGATGACGATAATCTTCTCGGGGTTTGCTTGATGCCACGATGGCTAATGATGAACGAGTAGTTTTCGGATGATCGCCAAAGGCGCATTTGTTAGGATTGAGCTTCCATTGGTACTCCCATAGCGGCGAAGTTTCCTCAAGATCCGTGATAAGCATGTACGGATCCTAGTCTTACAATGGCGTCATCACGTATGCTTCCACGTTCTTGTGAGTTGCTTCTTGAAACGCTTGGATAGCTCTTTGATAAGTAGCACAAGTATTTTCAACCCGAAAGACATTGTTGTGTAACAATAAGCACCAAGCGGGGTGATGAATACGGTCTTCTCTTGATCGATTCTTTGATTGCAATGTGATGGTAACGAATAGCGATCAAGGAAGCGGTAAAACACACCCGCCGTGGAGTCAATGACTTGATCAATCATGACAGCAGAAAGGATCCTTGGGGGCAATGCTTGTTAAGATCTGTGTCGACACACATCCAATCATTAGAGTTCTTCTTTCGACAAGCACAGTTAGCAAGCCATTGCGGATGAAAAACTTCCGGATGAAGCTAGCAGTAGTTTGGCGAGCTCTTTCTTGATAACATCCGGTCATCGACAAAGTAGCGAAGATGTTGTCTCTTGGGGGTAGCATTAGGATCGGCGTTGAGTGAGTGCTCAATCAACCTTACGGGTACACGGCATGTCGGATGGTTTCCATGTGAAGATATCATGGATTAGAAGGAAGTTGACGTCTTCCTATTTAGGATCAAGTTATGCATTGATCATGGTCATTGTCGAGGTGAGACACGGACAAATCTGCTGAGGGGCTGCCAAGCAGTTTGCGAGTTAATGGAAGGATCGAAAACTAAGGCGTAGGTGGTAGTCACGTGGTGAACTCGGAACTAGGCGGTATGGCGATGAACACGGGGAGACAAGGGTTTAGGCTGGTTCGGGGCCTCGGGAGTAAAACCCTAAACGTCCGGTTGTGGTGGTGGATTATGCGAGAGGATGAAGATGTCCCTTGAATGAGTCTAGGGCCTTATATGGGGGCGAGCTAGGGTTTCCATTCAAGGTCGGTGGATATGTCTGGGTCGGTTACAATCGGGAAGACATTCTTAGGATTACAAGGAGTATCGTGATACTCGGACCTATAAGCGTGGCCTTGCGTCCTACTGCCTTGTCTTGCCGCCAAGTTACGCAAATCTTAGGGATCTTGATAAGGTCGCCGGAGTCGCCAGTCACGGATAAGGTCATTGGGCCACTTTGCGGTCGGCGGGGCTTCTAGAAGGTCGAATCCACTTGTCGGGGACCTGCAGGACCACGGCGGTGGGGACCCATGGGTACCCATGTGTCTCAAGCCCCGTCGGCGTGTGGCATAGCGGTAGGCGGGTCGTGTCGAAGAGTAGCGGTAGCGACCGTGAGTCGTGAAGGGTGCAGGGATCCATAGAAAAGAAGAACCCCTCCGTCGGCATGCACGAGGTTGAGCGTCGAGCTCTTGGGATGAAAGGCTAGAAGGTCGAAGTGAAGGCAGGCGTCGGTCTTGAAGAACCGCCGACTGACCGGGTCGGGGATAACAAAATAGCCCCGCAACCGAAAAGGTCGCCATGCCACCAGTGGGGTCGAGCAAAGAAGTGATGGAAAGAAGGCTTCCGTGAGTCGAGGCGACACAGGGGTAATAGGGCATTGCAAGGCAGCACTAGTGTAGTAGCCCCGGCGATGGCGACTAGAATGGCGGTTTGATGCTCAGAAGAAGAAGAAATAAATGGCCGAACCTCTGTTATACGCTCAAGGAGCGAAATTGTGCTCTGTGAAACCAATCCAATAAGACAAAATCTTGAATCTTTGCGAGTGCGGACACAAAAGGTCATGGCGAGTCATGGGCACTGCTTTATGCGATCAGCGTCGGCTCGCGGTGACACACAAATCGCCATCACCCGCAGACAAAGATGCTCGAATGCGTCGGTGCTAGGGAAAGGCGCCAATGCCTCCACAGGCGACGGTGACCTCGTGTCCCACGAGGTATAGTAACCTTGAGGATAAGGGCGCGCCCAGGCAAGTTGGCTTGCGGATAAGATCAAAGGTAGGCGTTGCGTGTATAAATAAGCACCCATACCTTGAAGCAAACCACCCAAACTTCAAAGAAGAGCCATGGTGAATACGTAGTAATATTTCCATGACTAGGGACTCATGTCGCCCACTAGACATAAGTCGGTGTAGTTCATGCTTGAAGCTAGAAGAATGCTTGCGAAGCTCGAAGAACTCGATCATCCTCTTCTCCAGAGCCAGGAACCCGAGGCGGAGCATGGGCGGTTCATGCATCATCAGGGCCTTGCGCTTGGCACGATGTGATCAGTGGTCTGACAGCTCCACGGTGAGTGGTGTTGGTAGGCTCCATTTGGAATCTTGCGGTGAAGCTCGAGACTTGATCTTTGGGTACCACAAGAAACTGTTGGAGCTCAAGTAGAGATGGGTGTGGTTGCCTCTCATGGCTATAGAGGTCTTGGATGGGTCTTGAAGCTAGGAGAAAGCTGCCTTATTAGTGTAGATTGTTGTCTTTGTATCTTGTAATTGGCCGAGGCCAAATCCCTTGTAACTTATGAAGCAATTCATACACATTTATATGGTAAATGTTATATAAGTAGGTGTAGGGGCGTCCGGGCAACAATGGTATGGTTACCAAGATCCGGAGGCTGCGATAGCACAGACCTTGAGGCCTTAAGTAAAACAGAGAGCCCGTCGACACAGATAAACCACGACCATTGTGCGATGACGGTCATCGACTGAAAATCATAGGTCTAAGCGACCTGGGAGGCAGTGGAGCCTTAGCGACCTCGGGAAGGAGTTGTGGTCATGGCGAGGAGGCCACCAGCAGGCGATGGAGCCATTAAGCTTGGGTAGTCGGTGTAAACCGGTAGTATAGGCTAAGGCGATCCGATGGCGGCGGGGCCTAGGAGGCGAGGTGTGAACTCGCGTTGCGGTGAGGCGACCTAGCAAGCAGTGGTGCTTTTGCCGACCTTGTATTAATAATGCGATGGACTCGAAGGTCATCCAGGGATCAAGAGACCATGAAGCAAATGTCGATTATGTAGCGGTATGGGGGCTTCAAGTAGGGCATACTTGAGTCTATGGGCGCCAAGTCATCGACGAGCCAATAAGCATAGATTCCCTTGCGCACGACGATTCTTTGCACTGTGAGTTAGGCCAAAGAGTCGTTGGGCGATGGATCATTGGGTCGGAGAATTTTGATCCCTTATAAGCGTTGGACCTTGCGGCCCATAGCGCCATTCTTGACCCTAGTTATAAAGGCAGTGAAGGGTGAGGACCCCACTCGCTTCCATTTCGCGTGAGCTTAGGGTTCCCAGCCGCTTCAGAGCCTTCGCGTGAATCCGTCGGCAGCTGCCCTCGGATCCTTGTGCTTTTCATATGCACCACGAAGTCCCTAGTGGTCTTTAGAGCTAGATCCACGGCTTTGAGGAAGAAGAGATGGCCCCAGAGCTTGCGCGTGCACGAGCATTTGGGAGCCCTCAGCGGTGACAGGAGCACTCAAGGTCTTGTGGAGTGGGGGCTGCTTTGAAGCCCAAGGAGGCGGGTGGGGTGACTGCCAGGCAGGCATTCCTCAGGGGACCCGGAGGGCAGTGGCCTTCGTCGCATGCGTGTGTGAAGCGTGCTTGGGGATGCCACACTTCAACTTTGTGGCGGTACTTCTTGAGCTGAAGAAGATGGGAAGAAGGAGGTGGTCGGGTGTGGTCGGCTTCATGTTCGTCGCCACATGAGTCGGTGTACATCGAGATGGTGTTCGGACAACACCGGGGGGCTGATGGCGAGGTGGTTCTACATCGACAAGAAGTCGTGGCGACCAGGTCGGGGCTTGCATCCGTGCTAGAGTGGAACAACCAATTGATGTCGTGGGAGGCCAACGCCATCAAGCCGCTCTTGGAAGACTGGCGGCGTTGAAGATGGGAGGGGCGTGGTGGCGGTGGCCATTAACGGTAGGAGGCTCACCAGCGATCCAGATCGGGTGCATCCGACCTAATCTTTGAGGCGGGCCGACCCTACCCGCGTGGCGCGGTGCAAGGTCTCAAGGAGATGGTGGTAGCCTTGGTGTGAGGCTGACCGGTGGGCGAGTCGAAGCGGGCGTGCCCCAGGCGTTTTACTGAAGCGCCCTTGTAAGTCGCTCGTTGCGTCGACCTTGATTCATTTGCTTATATTTGCTTTTTGCTGATGCGTCGACGAAGGTCGCTGATCGCGAGTCGCGGGCGCAGCCCAATCCCCGATGATGGCGAGCGAAGCTTCAAGGTCCGGGCTGCAGAGGACATCAAGGTACCTCCGCGGTACATCGACGACTACCTCTCCGATTCGCTTGGGGAGGTAGTGATGACGAAGATCCCTCCGCGGAGGTTCGCGCCATGCTGGCGCACCACTTGGTCGCCGGGAAGATGGCAGCGAACAAGGCCGCCAAAGTCGTAGCCGCCACCACCGAGGCGGAGAAAAAGAAGAAGAGGAAGAGGAAGGACACCACTACGTCGTCGGAGACGGTGACGGTCAACGCCGAGGTCGTCACCGGCGCTGGCGAGGATGATGACGCGGGGTCGCGTGATGCCGGCGCAGGGTCAGGGCACTGGCCGGTCATGCAAGAAGACGAGACCCCCCTCGGGGTTATGGATGAACAGCCGCGCCAAGTCTGCAGGGTGTGAGCGACCAAGGGTCGCAGAAGAAGCAAAGGCGAGTGCCACCCAGGCCGATAAAGCTTGGGTTGAAGCTTGGCGGCGGGTACGTCGTCGAACATGATCTTTATTTGCTCGACTTTACGATTTTTGTATACAATGATGCTGACGAGATGTGCTCTGTGGACAGGGGGCCCCTGCCACGTCAGATAGTGGCAAGAACGCCTCGGGCCAGGAGGCCTTTGGGCACAAGCTGGAGAAGGTGTCGTGGCGATCCCCACGATCTCAGCCAGGGATGTTTCAAGCCGGCCCCCTGGGACCATGAGGGTGGCAGCATCGGCGGCAACCAAGGTTGCTTCCGATAGTGCCCGACAGGGCGAAGGTCTTCAACAAGAGGACCAACCCGAGTCGGACCCGCCACACACACGGAGGAGGAGGAGAGCGGACAGCCAGCGACAAGTGCCTCTACTCCGGTACTCCATGGGAGGAGGATATCCTTGTCGACAAATGACCTTGAGTTCAAGGTGGCGCAAACAATTGAGACACTCATTGTAAGTTCTGTTGCCTTGGATCCGGTCTTCAATTTATTCGAGGACTTGGTCCGAACTTTTGGTATTGTGTTGATGTAGTCGCTCACCACGCGAGCGCAAGGTAGGGCGGACCTGCTGAAGGAGGGCGCCAAGCTGCATGTGAGGCGACCGCCCGGGAGGCCGTCTTTGCGAGCTAAGATTGAGGCCGCGGGAGAAATCTGGCGCCTCAAGGACGAAATGGCCCTGAAGGACAAGGTGATGGCCACCCTTAAGGAGGAGCTTGAAGTCGCTAGGGTGAAGGCGAAGGAAGCTGATGATGATCTCAAGATCGCGGGTATGTCCGGGAGTACCCTGACCTTGATGTTTGAAGTTTACGTCAGTAGTGTTGTCCTTGACCTTGCCGCAGAGGCCAAGAAGAAGGAGACCGCCTTGAAAAAGGAGCTCAAAGAGTCCAAGGACCAGGTGAAAATCCTCAAAGAAAAGACAAAGGAGGTCGAAGCCAGTGAGTATTACTATACCCGGAAGCCTGCATATGAATTCGGTGTACGCCGGGACCTGGAGGTCAACCTATCCCGGGCGATCCAAACTCTTATTCATCATCAAGAGATGACTGCAGATCTTCAGAAGGAGCTGGACGACCTCAACGAGGCTGCTGAGTATCTTGTGGACGTCTATGTTCGCAAGGTCGAAGGCAGGCCACAAGAGCTCGTTGCTCGACTGGAGGAGGTAGAAGGTCGGATGAAGACCCTGCTGATGGACAGCGGCAAGCTCCCTGCGGCTGCAGCACTGGCCACGGTCAAGCACCATGAGCCAGTGTTCGACCTGCAGAAGGTCGCGGAGGAGATCAACCTGGCTCCATTGGTGGGTGCTGAAGATGTCCAGGTCGCCGCAGAGGAGATCGTGAAGAAGTTAGATCTCTGAAATGTAACTTAGAATGTAACAAACTTAGTGCAGATGGGTCATAGACTAAGATAAACCTTGCATGAATGAAAAAGGTCATGCTTAATTAATGAGTGTGATCCCTTATTTGACTCAGATACTTGTTATAAGAATGCAAAAGTAATGAAGCTGCGAAACCCTTTCCCTCCGCTAACCCAACTCAGTGGAGGAACGGCTTACCGACTACACGGCTCAGCATGGAGGCTTACATGCAGCCGGCGCGTGGAGGAGGGTCTTGGACCCGAGGTCTCGTAACCACATGACTTAAGGACACTTATAAAAAGGCATAAAAGCTATAGTAAGGGAAAACACTTGTAAAAAGCAAAGGTGAACCCCCCAGGTCGTTCGACCCTTAGGTTGGCGAAGCCAAGCCCCCGAGCATGATGGTCCTGCCTTAACACCAAGCCCCCGAGCGCATCGGGTCCAGCATTAAACCAAGCCCCCGAGCGTGTCGAGGGGGAGGGGTGAACAAAAAGTAAAAAATGAGAAACCCAAAAAGTAGGTCGACAAGAAAGCTGTCGAGAGGGAATCTTTATATTTATTGATTATGAATTACAAAGGATAGAGTACATAGCTTTTTATTGCGATACAAGGCTCCTAAGGATAGAAGCGACGTAAGTGCTCGATATTCCAGGGGTTCGGGACGCCCTGGTCATCAGCCCATTGGAGGCGATAGGTCGCCGGTCTAATGACTTCCTTAACTATGAAAGGGCCTTCCCAAGGTGCAGAGAGCTTGTGCATGTCCTTGGTGTTCTGGATCCGCCGCAGGACTAGGTCGCCAACATTGAAGGAACATTCCCGCATGTTGCGGTCGTGGTAACGACGTAGCTGCTGCTCGTGGCGGGTGTGGCGCATGAGCGCGGCCACACGATGCTCTTCGAGGCTGTCGAGGTCGACCCTGCGAGTCTGCTCCGCCTCACCCGCGTTGAAGTACTAGATGCACGGAGCCCCGAAGGCAACATCGGTAGGGAGGATGGCCTCCGACCCGTAGACCAGGAAGAAGGGAGAGTACCACAGCCAGTGATCATGGGTCCGGAGACCCCAGATGACGTGAGGGACCTCTGCGAGCCACCTGGTTGCGTAGGGCGATGAGCCATCGAAGATGCAGTCCTTGATGGCCTGTAGTACCATGCCATTGGCCCACTTGACCTGGCCGTTGCACCGTGGGTGCGCCACCGAGGAGTAGTATACGTCGATCAGGTTGTCTTGGCAAAAGTCCCGTCACTCGTGAAGGCCGTGCCAAGGTCGGTGACGATCCTATTGGGGACGCCGAAGTGATGGGTGATCTCCTCACCTCTTTTGATGTGACGCTGAACACGGGCTGACCTCGATCCAATTGGTGAACTTGTCCACCGCCACAATGATGTGCTTGTACCCGCCGGGGGCGGGCTTGAAAGGTCCTACGGAGTCGAGTCCCCATACTGCGAAGGGCCGTATGGAGGGATGGTCCTTAGGGCCTGAGCCGGGACATGTTGCTGCTTGGCAAAGAATTGGCAGCCCTTGCATCGTCAAACGAGTTCTGCAAGGCCACCACGGCGGTAGGCCAAGAGAAGCTAGACCTAAAGACTTGCCCACCAGGTTAGCTGAGCGGCGTGGTTGTCGCACTCGCCGCTGTGTATTTCCTCTAAGAGCCTGAGGCCCTCAGATCGCAGGATGCACTTCATCAACACCCCGTTGGAGGCGGACCTCCGGTAGAGCTCTGTACCGACGATGACGTAGTTGGCACTACGCCTCGTGACCTTTTCGCGCTCCGCCTTCTCCTCAGGTACTCGATGCTCGAGGATGAAAGCGAGGAAGTCGAGGTGCCAGTCGTCCTCTACCTCAGCCATGAGGACATCACGACCTCCAGGTGGGGTCGCTTCATCATCTGGTGACTCTAGGTCGGGGAGGAGCTTGATAGTCGGCTTGCATAGGTCTTGGACGAATAGGCCAGCCGGAACCAGCGCACGCTTGGAGCCGAGCTTAGAGAGAACATCGGCCGCAATGTTGTTGTTACGGCAGACGTGGTGGAACTCGAGTCCCTCGAGATTGCGGACCTCTGCACAGTAGGCATTCATTGTATCGTTCCTGGCTTCGGAGTCTTTGCTGACTTGGTCAATGACGACCTTGGAGTCACCGTACGCTATGAGGCGCTTAATCCCCAGCGAGATGGCGATGCGTAGCCCATGAATGAGGGCTTCGTACTTAGCGCCGTTGTTGGACGCTTTGTAGTGGATCTACAGGACGTACTTCAGGTGATCGCCACAGGGAGATGAACAGATGCTGGCCTTCGAGGTTCAGGGAACCGTCGAAGTACATCTTCCAATATTCGTGTCGTTCAAGGTGGAGGCTCGATCTCCCCACTCCAAACGAATTCCGCAATGACACGGGATTTGATGGATCGCCGGGGCGTAACTCTAGGTCGAACTCACCTAGCTCGATGGACCACTTGACGATGTCAGTGGTGCGCGTCGCGTGGGATCTCGGCGAGGAGAAAGGCCGAAACGACCTTGATCTTGTGCGTGGAAGTAGTCGAGCTTGCGGGAGGTGACGAGTAGGCGTAGAGCATCTTCGAGGTTGGCATGCACTGGTCTTGTCTCGGCGGGATCTCGCCGACATAGTAGATAGGTCGGCCGGACGGTAGGGTTTGCCCTCTGTCGCTCGACCACTGTGAACCAAACTGACCACAAGGGTGGTCGCAGAGATGTAGAGCAGTAGTGTTTCCTTAGGCACCGGGGGCACCATCACTGGGGGTGACGTAAGGAAGGTCTTGAGTTGCTCCATGGCTTGGTCCGCCTCTTCGATCCAAACGAACTTGTCCGCCTTCTTTAGCAGCTTGAAGAAGAGCGCCTTTTTCTCCAAGTTTGCTAATGAATCGACCAAGGGCCGCCATCATACCGGTGAGCTTCATGACATCCTTCTTCCCAGTAGGTCACTTCATCTTGCGGATGGCATCCACCTTAGTGGGGTTCGTCTCGATGCCTCGGTTGCTGACCATGAAGCCCAGGAGCTTGCCAGAGGGGACACCGAAGACGCACTTCTCTGGATTAAGTTTCCAGTGATAGCGGCGAAGGTTCGCGAAGGTCTCTGCGAGGTCAGCTATGAGCTTATCCTCTTCGGTGGTCTTAACGACCACATCATCGACGTAGGCTTCTACATTTTTGCCGATCTGGCGCTCCAAACACTTCTGGATGGCCTTCTGGTACGTCGCTCCAGCATTCTTGAGGCCAAAGGTCATGGCCGTAGCGAGATGTCGCGCGCATTATGAATGCCGTTTATCTTGGTCGAGACCTTCAGGGCTATCCGGTGATACCCTGAGTAGCAGCCGAGAAAGCATAGGAGGACGCTTCCGGCCGTGGAGTCCACGACCTGGTCGATGCGCGGAAGAGGGAAGGGGTCTTTAGGGCAGTGCCTGTTGAGGTCGGTGTAGTCGATACACATTCTCCATTGACCGGTTTTCTTGGGTACAAGCACCGGGTTGGCGAGCCAAACCGGATTTTTACACTCTCAGATAAATCTGGTAGCTAGGAGCTTTATTATCTCTACCCTAATGACGTCCTTGCGATCTTTCGCAAAGCGGTGAAGCTTCTGCTTGACAGGCTTGGCCGTCTTGCTTACATCCAAGGAGTGCTCAGCCAGCTCCCTGGGGACACCCGGCATATTCTATGGGCTCCATGCGAATATATCCGCGTTATCCCGGAGGAAACTGGTGAGCGCGAGTTCCTATTTCTTGTCGAGGCCGCCGATCACCATCTTCTCTCGGCAAGGCCGAGGTAGACCTTCTTCGTGAAGGGCGCGGCGTCCAGAGCGGTGTCAGTGCGCTTCTATTCTGGGACAGCTAGGTTGCTCGGATCGACCTTCTTGGCCTCCGTGACCAAGACTGCGGAGGCATCGACGCAGGCGGAGGTCGCGGCGATGTCGAGGGTCTCCGAGTCGCACTTGAAGGAGATGATGAGGTCCCCCAGGACGGAGAGGACCCCATTTGGAGCAGGCATCTTCAACACCAAGTAGGTGTAGTGCGGGATGGTCATGAACCTGGCCAGCATTGGGCGACCTAGGATCGCATGGTAGGAGGACTTGAAGTTGGCGACCTCAAAGTTGAGGTACTCTGTGCGGAAGTTGGCGTCGGTACTGAAGGTGACGGGGAGGGAGACCCGACCCAAGGGGTAGGCCGCCTTCCCGGGGACGATGCCGTAGAAGGGCTCGTCACCTGCCGTGAGCTTGTCGAAGTCGAAGTTCATCTTCTTGAGGGTCTCCGCGAAGATGATGTTGAGCCCGCTCCCCCCATCGATCAGGGTTTGGGAGAGCAAGGCCCCGTCCACCATGGGCTCGACAACAAGTGGGTAGGACCCAGGATCTAGGATGTGGACCTAGTGATCCACTCTAGAGAACGTGATTGACTGCTCAGACCAACGCAGAGGCGCGGTTGGCTGAGTGTGGACGAGGTGGACCTTGCGCTTATCCTTGCGGTAGCGCCTCTTGCTAACGTTGGACTTGAGGCCCCCAATGATCATGTTGATCGTGCGGGTCGCAGGCTGGAAGGGCCCGTTGGGGTTGCCTGTTGGAGGTGGGAGCGGCAGGTTCCCCTCGTCGCGGCAAGCTTCTGGAGGTGGGTCGTTGCGAGGATTGTCGCGGCGATCGTCACGTCGGTCGTCGTGGGGGTCCCGGTTGTCGCGATCGTCGCGCCGGTCCCGCTGGTCGTCACGGTAGTAGTTGTTGTTGTAGCGGCGGTTGTCGCGGCGACCACCGTCGTTCCTGGGGTGCTTGGGGTCCACAGGGTCTTGAAAGGCCTCTTAAGCGGGAGCACTCACGAGAGTGTGAGTAGATCCCTCGTGGAACCCGCAGAGGCTATCGAGCACCGCGTCGAACTCCTCCTGGTTGAAGGTCGAAGCTCGACGTCCGTCGGCCACCAGGACCTCGGAAGGTCACTTGCTGAGCTTGGACGCAGAGTCCGCTGCAGCGCCAGATGTGCCAGGGGCGTCAACGTCGAACTGGTTATGTAGTGCCTCTTCTGTGTCCATTAGCTTGTTGACGACTTTCATGAGCTCCTTGACGGTGGTGGCACCAGATTCATGGATCTTCTCAAAGAGCTTGCGATCTTTGATGCCCTTCTTGTAGCTTTTGATGATCTGGTCGTCCCTGACACCAACGCACTCATTGTGGTTCTCGAAGAACCGGTTGTTGTAGTCGCGAAGCCACTCCTTGGGCTTCATGATGACCCTCCCGAGGTTGAAGGCGTTTCCAAGACGATCATAGGTTGCCTGGAAGTTGGAGGTAAAGGCCGGGACAGTCGGCCGGGACTTGATCTTTGCCAGCTCGAGGTCGTTGAGCCATAGAGAGGGGGCCTCGCCCATGGCCAGCGGGAAGTAGGCCGCCATGTGGTCGAAGCTACCACCAGCCGCCTTGACGGCGACATAGTATGTTGACAGCCAGATGTTGGGGTCGGAACGCCCGTCCTACTCCTTGATGTTGGGCTTGAAGTTCTCGGGGTAGTCTACCATCTTGAGACGGGGAGCCAGCGTCAGGAAGACGGTGACAGCTAGGTTATCACCAGTGCCTCTGGTTGGGGTAGCTTCTCTGGGTGCGGAGTGGACGCTACGCCCGGATGATGACACAGAGGCGCCGCCGATCGCGGTTGCTCTGGGCGACCCCTAGGTAGCCATGTGCGGTGTCGTACGCAACACGTCGCCAGTTCTCGATGTCGTGGTGGTCGCGTTGCTCGCGCTCCATGATGTGGTGGACGGCACCAGGAGGACCATACTCGCGGTCGTACTGTGCGTGATGTCGTAGCTCCCGCTCCTTGCGCTCGCGGTGGCGCTGGTCGACGTAGCCGCGTACGTCACGAGTGCGCCTGTTGGCGTCGAGGTTGACGCGGAGTTCGCCGGGGTTGGTGGTGGCAGGCTGCTCCGAGTTGTGCTGAGCGACCTCCTCCCGGATGGGGGAAAGGTGGGAGCGCTGAGGTCGATGGGATCGACTGCGTGAGTGGCGTGTCGATGAAGACGTAGCGGCCTTAAAGGCCGCGCTCTTTTCCTCCACCAAGGCGTTGGCGACCCGGAGATACGCGATGGCCTGCTCAGCTTCGGGCGTCAACGGAGCTTGCTGGAGTCGTGTGATGGCAGCACCTAGGTTGGCCTGGGGGCTGTTGAATGTTGGGATCCCACCTTCTTCGAATTCCATGCGCAAGTCCCGAGCGCAAGGAAGGGCCGCGCGGCGCTGTTCCTCTGCACATCGTTGGGCACGCAGGGCGTTGCCTTGGATGCGGGCCGCCTCCTCGGAGTTGGTCATGCCGACACGGGGTGGCTCGTTCTCGGATACAACAAGCACTTGGCGGAAGACGATGTCCGAGTCGTTGGGGGAGATGCGAACACGGACCTTCTAGAACTCCCCACAGTCCGGAGACTGGGTAGGTCGTTTGGCACGGCGGGAGAGCTCTTGGTCGATCTTCTTCGCAGCGGCACCATGAGGGTGTGCTTTGCGCCCTTGTGATAGGTGCAGGGCACATCGATAGGGTCGCTCTGGGCGCGAGGTGCGGGCCTTAGGTCACCAGATGGCCTCCGACCAGAATTGATCTGGGAGGGCGTGGAGGCGATCGAGTCGAGGCCGGTGCACTTGACGTAAGGGAATGTATCATGGCGTAGCGCCGTCATACTGAAAAGTGTTGAGCTCGCCGCAGATCTCCAAGGTTTCCTTCATCGTGCCGATGACATTTCCCATCCCCTGAACAAGGTCATAGGGTCTGGGTGGGTGGGTCTCCGATACTAGATCGGAAACGGGGGTAGCGACGGATGTCGTCACGACCTGCTCCGCGGTCGCTGGAGGAGTTGTGGCAGCCGGGGCAGGAGAGGTCGCCGTGAAGGATCCAAAGCAGATCTCCACGGGGTTGGCGAGGATGGCCGCCATGCTCGCCGGAAAAATGACACCAGATCGGGTCACCATGCTGCACGAGTTCGATCGCCCTACCGCGCGCCAACTGTGAGGGGGCGAGACGTGGACAGATCTGCATGGGGGCTGCCCAAGCAGTTTGCGGGTTAATGGAGAGGATCAGAAACTAAGAGCGTAGGTGGTAGTCCAAGTGGTGAACTCGGAACTAGGCGAGTATGGCGATGAACACGGGGAGACAAGGGTTTAGACTGTTCAGCCTCGAGTAAAACCCTACGTCCAGTTGTGGTGGTGGATTATGCGAGAGGATGAAGATGTCCCCTTGAATGGAGTCCTAGGCCGCCTTATATGGGGGGACAGGCTAGGGTTTCCATTCAAGGTCGGTGGACCCATATCCGGGTTGGTTACAATCAGGGAAGACATTCTTCCGGATTACAAGGAGTATCCCGTCATACTCGGACCTATAGGCGGCGGCACGCCGCGTCCTACTTGCCTTGTCTTGCACGCCAAGTTCTGCAGATCTTCCGGGATCTTGATAAGGTCGCCCGGAGTCATCAGAGTTGCGGATAAGGTCACTGGGCCCACTTTGCAGGTCGGCGGGACTTCTAGAAGGTCGGATCCACTTGTCAGGGACCTCTGGGATCCTGGCCGGTGGGGACCCATGGGTACCCATGTCTCTCAGTCGTCTTGCTGCTATCGCCAGTACCAAGGTCAATGGCTTTGAGCAGGACGTCACTAGTCGGTGCAGGCTTATTGTTGATGTCCGTCTTCTTGGGAACCTCCAAGCTCGCTTGAGCAAGCTTTTTAAATGATTAAGACTTCCATCATAGCATCGGGGACATGTGTTGTTGAGGCAAGTTCCACAGCTTCAGTGTCGCAGTCGTAAGAATGCTTCAAATCCCCACGCAATGAGAGTACTCCTTTGGGGCTCGACATCTTGAGTACAAGGTACACATAATGTGGGATAGCCATAAACTTTGCCAGACCAGGTCTGCCAAGGATGGCGTGATAAGAAGTCTCGAAGTCAGCAACCTCGAACTTAATGTACTCAGTGTGGTAGTGAGCCTTAGTCCCAAAGGTAGCGGGTAGTACAACTGAACCCAAAGGAACAGCTGCGTTGCCCGGGATAACACCATAGAACGGCGAGTTGGTCTTGGTAAGCATGTTGGTGATATCCAGGCCTATCTTCTTCAAGGTCTTGTCAAACAGGACATTGAGACCACTGCCACCATCAATAAGAACCTTGGTAAGCCTAGAGCCTGCCACCACTAGATCCAGAACAAGAGGATATCGCCTGCTCGAAAAACTAGTCCACCGATCCGCCTTGAGAAAGTAATGGGGGTTTCAGACCACTTTAGAAAAGTTGGAGCTGCTGGTTCAATGGACATAATCTCTCTAAGAGCAAGTTTCTCCATGCGCTTGGTTGGAATCCCACCAAAGATGACATTGTCTTGAAACCCAGTGTCTTTGCCTGTGTTAGCCTTCTTCCCCTTGTTCTTGCGAAACCTTGCGTTTGGGTGCACTGGTTCGGGTGTGTTCTTTAGTGCATGACTGTTGGGTATTTTAGCGACACACGAAATAAATCCGCAAGCGCACGGATACCGTTGTAGCTTTCACCTCAGAGTATTCCAAGGGTATCGAATCCAAGGGAACATGTGCACTAACTTCGTACTAGTCAGTCCAAGGACACACCCAGATAAAAGACAAGGATAGAGAGGATTCCTAAAGATAGCACTATAGATGAGATTAAAGGTCAATCTCTAGATAGAACTTGGCTTAGGGTACCGATAGCCCTGAGTTAACAGACTCGATGACGTGGATCTATGGAAAGAGCTTTGACTATATCCAGCTGCGGAGGATAAACGAGGGCTAGACGGGCTGTCACCACCACCTGGACTGCCTCTACCTAACCATGGGATAAGCTGAACGAATGATAACCGGTAGTGTGACACAACGTCTACGCTGTGGATACTGCCGTAGCCAACGGACTACTGACTGCACTTATAGAACTATGACCACGTAAGAGAACTGATCTCACTCACTATATGTACTACTAGCTTATACTAAAGGCATGCAAGAGAGCACTTGACCACTGCATCGTGCTTCCAACGTATCGAACGACTTGCAATGCATTTAACGCATAAACCCAGGATCTACGCACTAGTAGAGGAAAAAGTCTACTCATGTAACCTAGCATAAACTATTAGAAAGGAATCACGAACACACTTTATTCTAATCAGAGCATGCAAGCACATCCACTTTATTCTAATAGACAAGTCATACAAATGAGATACAAACTTGCGCACCCTATCAACTAGATCGAGGGGGTGTGTTTGTGAAGAACACGTGCCTCTAAATGATGAACAGGCGAAGAACACAAGAACATATCACTTGCACTTTGGTCTAAATAGAAAATGCAGAAATACTCACTTTACTCTAATTGAAGAACGAGCATCCATAGAGGTACATCCCTTTCACTCTCTCCCTAGCTTTGATCTAATCAACTACTCCACACTTACACTCTAGAAGGAGGAGAGGAGAGCCTCTCCTCTCAAGAGAGAAAATGAGAGAGGAGGAGGAGTTGTGTGTCCTATTCTCTACCCTCCACTTCTATTTATAGGCCAAGGAGAGTAGGAGGAGCCCCCTTGGCTGCCATGGGCGCCACTAATAGGGTGGTGACACGTGGCGAAGAGGAGTGAGGGCCAAGTAGCTTGCAAGAGAAGGAGCTTTCCGGCAAGATCCTAAGGGAATATCCGGGCACACACCTAGGACCGCCTTTGCTTCATCACGACAAGCCGACACGTCGAAGGGCGACACGAGGGGCTGCAAAATGGGTTCGGCCAACCTAGGGGGTCGGCCGACCCCCAGGTAGCTCCCCTCGCGCCGCCTTTCGAAGGTGGGTATGGGGTTGCATGCGATTTTTAGCCATTTATCTCGTGGTTGTGGGCCCTTGGATCCGCTGCATCGGCTCCCCGATTGGCCGAAGGTGTGTTTCCTTGGATTGGTGATATGTCATAGACACATGGCATCCAACGTGGCAACACGTCGCCACATGGTCTGGTGTGGGTCCCACCGGGCCCACATATCAAGATGGTGATCTTGTTGTGTGCATATCTCCTTCATTCGGACTCAGGAGTAGACAAATGATATATCCATTTCGATTGTCTCGATGAGCCCGTCGCAATGCTGCAGTCCAAATTGGCATTTGAGGTTGTTATGGATGACGTCCTATATAAGCCATTGGATCACTTGCTCTCAATTGTATCATTTATCACGTATTCCGGTGCATCCTGCAACAAAAGCTAAAAACACCAACACTTGTGGAACTTGTCAGTATAAAGCCCTATTCTAGTGTTGATGATCACTTTTCATTCAATTTATGCAGGAGTTGACGGCATAAAAGTAGCACTTAATAGCCGTCAACAACACCCCCACACTTGACCTTTGCTCGTCCCGAGTAAAGGGGAACAGATCAAGGTGAGACATGATATCCAAAGGTTTAAGCGAGCATAAGAGATATTCCAAACCATACCTTGTACTTGTGAACTCTGTGGAGTGTCTATCATGCCATCTTGGGTAGTTGAGGAATGGAACGGTCATGACTCAAATCACTTCTATTCCTCATGTCAAGTAACTTGGGGTTTTGCAATAAGTTTTCAAAAACAAAACCTTGCTTAGCTCCTCATTTGATTCTCTCAGATCGCTCAATGTGTATATGTCCTCACCAAGGCATTAGATTTGCCTTTCTTTCATCCTACTTCTAATGATGGCTATATGTGGAGCTCAGGGTAGGATAAAAGATAAAGCATACTTGCATCATATATATTGCAAAGTCAAAAACCGGATCCAAGGAGAAAATCAAGTCATGCAATCAGATCAAGATGTGCACATGTATGGATATGGTGAGTATGGTAAGATGGATACTAGGCCCGGAATGGGTGCTAGATATTACCATACATATGATGAATGTTGTGGTGATGGTAAGGTGGACACTAGGCCCGGAATGGGTGCTAGTTATTACCATCAAATTTATTGGAACTCCATTTCGCATGATTCCATCTCTCTCCTTTTTCTTCTGTCTTGGACATGGGCTATCTCTCTCTCTCTTTCTTCTTCTTTTTTCTTCATGCCTTGAGCATGGTTTTTTTTTGCATAGCCCATGTCTCTTTTTTTTTCAAGAATACTTTTGGAGAGAGAGGTCACACCACATATGGAGCTTTATTTTTGTAGAATGGATAGATGATACAATGCTAACTTCCAGTGTAGAAGCATAGCAAGGGGATATGGAGTGCACATGGATCTTGATCATGAAAGCATGAAAAGAATTCTCACAAGGGTCACAACAATTTGACAAAGCTCAATGCAATAACAAGCAACATATGAGTCTAAGGTTTTCAAGATAACTCATCATATGGCTTTGGTAGGACTTTGGCATATCAAAGAGGAGCTTTGCAAAGGGTTTTCAAATTTTCAAATAAAATTCTCAAGCACTCAAACATTCAGAGAGAAGATCATATCATCAAACCATATCACAAACGCCAACTACTTAGATGAGCATGAGTTCTCTAATGATATTTGTTCACAAGCATCAAGATAATAAGTATGGAATAAAACATATGCAAGCCAACCACAGGAAACATGTAGAGCAAGTCAAGCATGGTTCCATGAGTTGATTTAACAGATAAGAATTGAAAATCATTCAAACTCATGAATCAAGGAGAGTGAGATAAAGGGTGCACATACCATCGCTCCTGAAGAAAAGGGGATCAAGGAGGACTAGCAGTGGTTCGGCTGACCCACCGGGCAGCCGGCTCACTCTAATTTACCTTGTTCGTTGTCATGAAAGCGCAGTCGAGGTTGTGCAATGCCTGTGTGGGAGTCTCAAGTGTGTATGTCGATGATAAGCTCGAGAGATCTCCCCCACACTTGTTCTTGTACCTGGTGCTGTCTTCAATCAAAAAGTGGAAACAAAAGAGGGACTCTACTGATTCAAGAACTAGGGAGTCTTTATTCAAATTCAAATATTTTTTTGTTTTTTTAATTCACCATGAGACATAGCTTAGACAAGGCAAAGATACCTTAGCTTACCTTCCCATTGAATCAAACTCGATGACTTACCCATTTGGATTCGAAAATTCCTGCAAGGGTTAGTCCGCATATACAACCAATATCCATGCATGCATTAACTATAAGGTTCATCAATCAAACTCGACACCATGTCTTGTTTGATTGAAGAAGATGGTTTTAACCTAAGCACCATGCTTAATTTAAAACAACCTATGAATGCATAAAGCTAAACATGCACTCAAACCATAGCATCACAAACATAGATAAAGGAAGCATAAAAGCAAAATCAAGCTATTTCCAAAGGGATATAAACATGAGCATAAGATGGTGAACATCGGGCAACCTCCCGAAAGGGCCTTGTTTAAAGTCAAAAGCAGGACATACCTAGCTAGTTGGGCAAGATGCAAGAGCTAACATCATCTCCAAACCAGGATAAGATTTGGATGAAAGGAACCTTACTCGCGATGCTCACATACCTCCCCCACACCTGAAGTTTGCATTGCTAGGAAACAAAACTCAAGTGTGTGGAGATCAAGCTTCCTTTTGTAATGTTCCCTCACCAAAAACTTACCAAAGTGTTGAGGTGATGCAGCTCACATGTTCTTAGGTGCTACTTGTCCGTCGTTCTTTATAATCTTCACCTGAAAGGGTTAGGACCAAAATACCCAAGGACAACCTATACTAAAAACATGCTCTTGCTTTTTATTTGAAAAGGGAAATAAAACAAACCTATGCTAATCCAGGCTATCTCCTGGTAGTGCTTTGTTTACAGTCATAAGCTCGACCTTGGGAACTTTTTCTTGCAGCTATCATTGGTGATGTCATTCCCGCCTCACCACCAATTTTTAATGTATCATGGAAGCTTCAGCTGCAAGGTTAGTGCCACAGTGCATGCACGAAATCTGCAATGCTTATGGTAAACATATGCATCTACAACCAACCTTCTAAATTTTTTACAGGAGAGGACCATAAGGCGGTTGTAGTCCTCGTGCATGCTCAGTGCACTAAGCATGGCTGACTGTGGAGAGGCATGATACAAGCATGGTTCCTGAAGTATATCAAAAGTGAAGCTACCATGCTTATCAATAGAATCCTTTCCTCCGGACTCCAAAGTCGACGCCTCATAGATTTCCATGGCCCATGAATTCTCCATCTCAAGAGATGCATCGTGGAAGCTCGAGGTTGATTCTTGATCAAGGTCTAGAACAACATAATGCGGGCCAGTGGGAAGAGGCTCAAACTCGGTCGAGGGTGATGATGATCATTCGTCTTCGCAAAGGTGAAGAGAGTCTTCCGAGTCATAATCCTGAGGAGTAGAGAATTCTACACCCCCAACGAGAATGGCCTCAGACGATGCGAATGGAGATACATGCATCGTCTCCTCGAGTGAGTCTTGCTTGGGAAGAGGCTTTGCCATAGAACTTTCTGAAAACAAGGGAGTGGTGGCAGAAGTGGCTTCCCTAAGCTTTTCATCTAGGCTCCCTCGAGATGTATCGAGAAGTTTTTCTATAGGGAAGCCTAGGAGGAGATCAAGATCGACGATATCAAAGATATGGAAGTCTAGAGTGACCTCAATCTTGTCTATGGTGAGCGGCACGGCACATGCAACCCCCCGACACTCAAGAATGTGTCCCAAGGGACAACTCTTGAGGAGCTTGTCGGATGGTCTTAGCGTAATGTTGCCCAACAAAGTGTACGCTAGGTGCCATGGTATAATATTAACCTCCATAGTGGGGTTAAGATGGGCTTCTACGATAATTCCCCTTGTGGAACAAGAAATGATCAAAGAAGGTGAACAAATCCAAAGTACTTCGGAAAAGTTTCCCACTCCAGTCGACCACTTCTTCTCCATGGCCTCCATGATAGATGTTTTGTTTGGAGGATCAGGAGGCAAAGGAGGTACCGTAGGCCTAGGGGAAGGTTCTGTCAAAGGATTTCTAGATGGTCGGATTTGGACAAGAGGGCTCCTTCCCTATTGGGTCATCTAATAAATTGAGGTGTTCTTGATATTTTCAGAGGGTCATCCTCGAATTGATGAAGGAACTTTGGAGGTTGAATTTCTTCTTCCTCCATTGTTCCTGGTTCGGGAGAGGGCTCAACAAACGAATCTTGGGATGTGGAAGTCAAAGGCTCGGGTTCAACTGTTGAGAGACTCTCATGGATCGACTCTGATTATTGGCGGGGTTCGTTATGGTCGGCAAGAAAGGAAGAGTTTTCTAAGAGGCGGTCAAGGATCTCCTTCCTTCCTTTGAAGTTATGTTCTGCGAACACACCTCCTGATGTCAGTTGAGATATAGGGCAATGTCCATGTCTAAACTTAAGTAAAAAGTACACAAGTATACGCGATCGGGTATAGACATGTTTGGGCTAGACTTCAACAGGTGTAAGAACCTAGCCCAAGCTGCACCTATGTTCTCCTCCTCTAATGGCTTAAAGTTGCGGATGTCACTCGGAAGGAATGCCCTATGTCTTGCAAGGTTGAAAGAAACATAGAAGTCAATTCGGAGTTTTTCCCAATCGTTCACACGCCCTATGGCGCGAGTGTACCATTGCTCCGCCCTCTTTGTGAGAGAGAGAGAGAGGAAACAAATAGAGCCTCAAGGTTTCCTGTATCATTCCTGGGAGCTGTGGATGAACACAACCTCTCAAACTCTATCAAATGGTCATGGGATCCTCACTAATAGCTCCGAGAAGGGTCGATTCCGAACCATGGTTATAAGGTCGGGGTTGAGTTCATGGTTGGATGAAGACGTTGATGGATCATTGAACTCGTAAGTTGAGGTGGAGAGGTCATGAAAGGATGGCCTCTCCATGGGTAACGGGGGTAAAGGTAGAATAAAGAAAAATGAAAAGATACGAGGACCAGGTAGTGCAAGATAGATACACAAGAACCGTTCCCGACAGCGGCGCCGAAAGCTTGTTGGGTATTTTAGCGACACACGAAATAAATCCATAGCGCACGGATACCGTTGTAGCTTTCACCTCGAGTATTCCAAGGGTATTGAATCCAAGGAACGTGTGCACTAAGTACTAGTCGGTCAAGGACACACCCGGATAAAAGGCAAGGATAAAGAGGATTCCTAAAGATAGCACTATAGATGAGATTAAAGGTCGATCTCTAGATAGAACTTGGCTTAGGCACCGATAGCCGACTTAACAAGCGACTCCGTTACGGATCTATGTGGAACAGTCTCGACTATATCCAAATGCGGAGGATAAATGAGGGCCAGACGGGCTGTCACCACCACCTGGATTGCCTCTACCTAACCTTGGGATAAGCTGAACGAATGATAACCTGGCGTGACACAACGCTCACTGTGGTTACCGTGTAGCCAACGACTACGGACTGCAGTACTTATAGAACTATGACCACAGAAGAGAACTGATCTCACTCACTATATGTACTACTAGCTTATACTAAAGGCATGCAAGAGAGCACTTGACCCTGTACTGTGCTTCCAACGTATACGAACGACTTGCAACAGACGAATGCATAAACCCAGGATCTACGCACTAGTAGAGGAAAAAGTCTACTCATGTAACCTAGCATAAACTATTAGAAAGGAATCACGAACACACTTTATTCTAATCAGAGCATGCAAGCACATCCACTTTATTCTAATAGACAAGTCATACAAACGAGATACAAACTTGTGCACCCTATCAACTAGATCGAGGGGGTGTGTTCGTGAAGAACACGTGCCTCTAAATGATGAACAGGCGAAGAACACAAGAACATGTCACTTGCACTTTGGTCTAAATAGAAAATGCAGAAATACTCACTTTACTCTAATTGAAGAACGAGCATCCGTAGAGGTACATCCCTTTCACTCTCTCCCTAGCTTTGATCTAATCAACTACTCCACACTTACACTCTAGAAGGAAGAGAGGAGAGCCTCTCCTCTCAAGAGAGAAAATAAGAGAGGAGGAGAGGAGTTGTGTGTCCTATTCTCTACCCCCTCCACTTCTATTTATAGTCCAAGGAGAGTAGGAGGAGCCCCCTTGGCTGCCATGGGTGCCACCAATAGGGTGGTGACACATGGCGAAGAGGAGTGAGGGCCAAGGAGCTTGCAAGAGAAGGAGCTTTCCAGATCTGAGGAATATCCGGGCACACACCTAGGACCGCCTTTGCTTCATCACGACAAGGCGACGACGTTGAAGGGCGACAAGGCCGCAAATGGGTCGGACGACCCCAGTAGCTCCCTCGCGCCTTTTCGTCCGTGATCAGTGGGTCCCAAGGTGGGTATGGGGGTGCATGCGTATTTTAGCCATTTATCTCGTGGTTGTGGGCCCTTGGATCTGCGTACTGGCTCCTGATTGGTCGAAGGTGTGTTTCCTTGGATTGGTGATGTGTCATAGACACATGGCATCCAACGTGGCAACACGTCACCACGTGGTCTCGGTGGGTCCCACTGGCCCATATCAAGATGGTGATCTTGTCATGTGCATATCTCTTTCATTCGGACTCAGAAGTAGACAAATGATATATCTATTTCGATTATCTCGACGAGCCCGTCGCAATGCTGCAGTCCAAATTGGTATTTGAGGTTGTTATGGATGACGTCCTATATAAGCCATTGGATCACTTGCTCTCTATTGTATCATTTATCACGTATTCCGGTGCATCCTGCAACAAAAGCTAGAAACACCAACACTTGTGGAACTTGTCAGTATAAAGCCCTATTCTAGTGTTGATGACCACTTTTCATTCATTTTATGCAGGAGTTGACGGCATAAAAGTAGCACTTAATAGCCATCAACAACGACGAAGTTAGTAACACTGCTCTGTAGTATGATCGCCCTCTGGGTGCCATAGGCATTTCTGCTTGGTCAATGTTGCCTAGTGAGAATCATCTTCAGGCTTGACGGTGGTTTCCATGGCATCAACAGTATTGTCAGGCTTACGCTTGCAATTAGGATTGCTCGAGTAGTTATTACCCTTGCGATTGCCTTGCTGTTGCTTGCCACTATTGCTTCTACCAGCATTGTTGTTGTTGTTGTTGTTGTTGTTCTAGTTGTTGTGAAGATGCTTGAACCAGTTCCGAGCCTTGTCTTCCTCGTCCGCCCAATGAGTGATCATCTCCTTGAGCTTGGTGATGTTGGTAGCGGCAAGTCCCTGGAATAGCCTATCATCAAAGAAACCATCCTGGAAGGTGTCTATGACTTCTTTCTCGGTAACATCAACAACAGTGGCTCTCTTTTCTCGTGAAGAGTCTCGCCTTGTTTTTCTTGATCAGCGCAAGGTCCATTCGAGTACCATGACGGCCTAAAGAACCATCCGAGTCTCGCCTTTTTTGTTGCTGGTGAAGCGTTGCTTGAGTTGTCCCCAGTTGTCAATAGAGCCTCGCTTGAGGGACTCGAACCATCTGAGGGGTTCTTGCTCCAGACAAAAGGGGAAATAGATACATTTAGTATCGTCATTGCCCCCGGCATTAGTGATAGACAAAGCATAACAGCGTAACCACTGCCTTGGATCTTGTTTGCCATCATATTTAGAGATACCATAGGGCTTGAATTTCTCCGGAAGAAACAAAGCTTGAAGGCGAGCAGAGAAAGCAGGAAAGGAGTCAGAGTCAACATCCTTGTGCTTCTCACGCCGACGCTGGCGTTGATTGTTGTGCGAGCATCGTAGCGAGAGTCTCCCGACTTGCTATTGACACTGCCATCGCTGCCTTTGTCCTTGTTGCTTGCTTTCGGTCTTGTGCGACTAGGAGTGTGAGTGTTGCGATGAGCACCCCCACTACTGCCATGGTGACTAGGAGTACTAGTATTTTGACGTAGCATAGTGTAGGCTAGTTACGCCCGACCGCGACTTTCTGCGGCATACATCACGAGGCATAGAACGACCAAACAAGTTGATAGCGTTGATAGCTTCCTCTGGAGTGCGATATTGTCGAGTAGCAACCGCATCCAGAGCCTCTTGTAGGTTACGAGTAGGTAGAGCTTCCGCGAGTTCACGACGAGGGGTTGCACGATCAGTGTTGCGTTGACGACGTGCAGTCTTGGCCTCTGCAGTTTCATCAGCAGGAGCATTGACAGAGAGTTCATCATCAGATACATCATCCGGAAAGCGATAATTGGCGTGATGTCCTTGCGGATTAGTTGCATCGACGATGAAAAATTCTCGATAGGACGAGTGAGTACCCGTACTCTCAATGAGCTCAGTATCAATGTCATAGTCAACAAGCTTGGCACCTTCTTGGAAGGGTAAGTTGTTGAGGCAAGTGATAAAGCGCTCCTGATCATCCAAGGTGAGATCAGCAGGCACATGCTCGGGCCAGTAGACGAATCTACCCTCAGGTGTCAATGTGATCACCAGTCCTTGAGCAGGGCCAGATAGTTGTTGTGCTTTAGCAGAATCCGAACCGTAGTCGAACTCGAACTCAGATGAATCCAAATTGAAGTAGTCGAGGTTGACTTCCAAATCCGAAGAGTACTCGAGCACAATCTTCAAACCAGGGCTTATGAGGATGTCCAACGCAGCTTGGTAAGCAGCGCTGACATGGCGATGGCTGAAGAGAGGTGGTGTTGGAATGCTATCCAGGCTGAGTGCAAGCTGTAAAGCTGGAGAGAGCAACTCAGGCTGAATAGGAGACGAAGTCGAGTTGTACTCGGACTCCGACTCGAGTTCTCTGAACGGATCAGAGAGCGAAATTTTGTCGAAATTTTCGACGAGTTCCTCCATCAAGGCTTGCGTAAGCGTCGAGGACTTGAGTTTTGACTCCGGAGTTGATGCTAAGAAACGCAGAAATGATCCAGCGCCATCAGCAACACAAACCCAGGAGGCAAAAACGAAGGTGTCGCCTTGCTGGAAAGCGACGATCGGCTTGATGATGACAAGAGCCAGATCGGCTTGATGATGACAAGAGCCATCGAGTTCGCCAGTGGATCAGCGACGAAATCCCCTACCTGACGCGCCAGCTGTCAGTGTTTTAGACACCGAGCTTACCACGGGGTACCCGAAGTAGTTGATTGTGCGGTGAGGCTTGCCGAGATCAGGAACACAATGGTGAGACACGAGGCACACAATTAGACAGGCTCGGGCCGCAATGTGCGTAATACCCTACGTCATGTATGTTGCGTGGCTCTGTATTGATTTCGTATATTTTGAGAGGGATCCCTGCCTCGCCTTATATGCACGGGAGGCAGGGTTACAAGTCGGATTGGTACAAGAGTACTATTCGAGTAGGACTAGGAGTAGCCTATACGAGTTATAGAAAGCTATCCTAATCTTAGTACAAGTCCTTGTCCGTCTTGTCTTGCCTTGTGGTCCACAGTAAACCTGCACTGTGGCCCACTAGTCGAGTAGTCTAGGTATGCAGGACCTTATCTCTCGGGTATGACCCACATGTGTGGTGGGCCCAGAGATGCCCGGTCGACAAGGAGGATTGCCAAACAGTAAAGGGAAGCAGCCTATGTCTGTTGATCTTGCAACAACTAATGCCCAAAGCCTGAAGGCCACCCACCGGACTCCGCCTGGTGAAGGATGGATCAAAATCAATGTAGATGGTGCCTTTATGATCCATGGAGAAGCTGGCTTTGGAGTGGTGATAAGGGATGAAAGCGGAACAGTAATCCTATTAGCTTGGCAGGTTGTTTGCAACACTACCATAGCTAAGGAGGTGGAGATTATGGCTTGCAGAGAAGGACTCATATTAGTTGCGGAATTTCATAAACCAGCCGAGCTAGAATCTGATTGCCTCACTACGATCAATCTACTAGCTAGCAAAACCAGATGGCCAAAGATCATCCTCTGTGTTACTTGTGTAGGACATTGTTAGAGCAGCACGTGCTCTTCCGGAAGTGGTGTTTAAACATGTAAAGAGAGAAAATAATAGTGTTGCACATAAGTAGTTGTAACACCCTGAAATTTTTCGATTTCAGGATGTTAATAGAAAGAATAATAAACAATGATTTTTTGATAAATTTAAAATTTGTCTAACATTTATTTTCTTTATAGGAAATTTAGCATAGGAAAATCAATTGGTTGTTTTCTTAAAATTAAATAAAATGAATCTTTTTGTGTGATGCATTCATATTCTTTTGCATCATTTTGGTTGATGTGTGTGGTTTTCAAAATCTCTCAAAAAGATCAAACTCCAAAAATCTCAAGATCTCTCCATCTAGCCCAATCAACTCATGCTTTTCCTTTTGTTTTTTTTCCTTTCTCTGGACCAGCCCGGCCCCGGCCTGCTTTTCTTTTCCTTCTTCTTGTTGGTCCAGTAGCAGCAATGCAGGCCGCAGGCCTCTTTTTCTTCCTGTTGGCCCATCTCTCTCTCTTCCTTTCTCCTGCGTGCGGCTGGCAACCTAGGCGCGGCGGTTGCCAGACCGTCTCCTACCTTCGGTCAGCGCCACACGCCGCGCGCCCTACCGCACCGCCGCCGCCGCCCGGCACTTTCGCACCCGAACGCCGCTCGCACTCTCCGCACCGCATCTGCACCTTCTTTGCATGCTGCATCCCGTCTTCGTCGCCGCACGCACGAAGACCTGGCCTTCCGTGCAACTGCATGCCGCACTAACAGCACACGCCACATGCCATGATGCTCGACCGATCCGGACGCACGACACGAGCACACACGCGCGCCATGCCACCATCGCACGCACGAGCACGTACAGACTCACATGCTAACAAAGCCTTAACCCATGCACGCACACACGTATAACTAGCAAGCTAACAGACTCATCTAAACACACGTACGTGTGAACACATCACGTTCCTATCATCAAGTCATGATTAGTGCTAACACACTGGAAACGGCTGCCCTCCATGGCATTAATGGCCTGCCGTTACGTTCCTCCTCTTCCATCAGTGCGCGCCTGCTCTGACCCATGCGCATGCTCGCCTCCGCGTATGCTCCTCCCGCACGCATGCAGCACACCGTGCCCTTCCGCTTTCCCTCCCCGCTCCCTTTCAATGCTCTGTGGAGCATTCATCTCCAATCGTAACCGCTGGCCACTATGGCCATTGATGACTGCCGCCGTTCCGGCCTTGGTGTGCGAGCTACGGCCAGCCCTATAAATCCCACCGGTCGATTCCCTGCTACCTCGCCTGCCCTGCACCCTCCCTCGCTCTGCAACGCCGCCGCTACCCGAGCTGAAACAGAACTCCGGCTGCCAATCACCCCTTCAATTCGTCGCAAGCGCCGCACGTCGAAGCAAGAGAGCACCACCAGAAGTTTCGCCTCTCCCAGCCGCACATCCGCCGCTGCTCGTCGTTGTCCGCTCGTCGCCGGGACATCGCCGTCCGCGGGGACCCGAGCCAACCACGTCTTCTCTGCCGCAGCTTCAAAATCTGGTTGCTGCACCCCGTCCTCGTCGCTGGTGAGCGCATCCACGAGCTCTCTCCATCTTCCTCTTTCCGTTATGCTGCACATCGAAACCCTAGCTCTCCCAATCACCGGAATTTTGGAACGGCCATGGGTCTCTGTCCGCCGGCCATGGTGTTCACGAACAAGCCGTCATCCACTCTGTACAGATAAGGTTCTTTTGCCTTTAGGTCCTCAGGAAATCCCCAAACCAAAAGTCTATAGCTTGTGTCTTGTAACTTTTGTTCATAACCCCCTACATATATTCCACCTTTACACATAAAGCCCACCTCGCTCTTTTTTCCTGCTAGCCCCTGTCTTTTACTCTTTTAGCGAGCACTATTTTCTGTGTCTCGTGAATCTTTTCGATCAGTCCCTGAGATCTTTAGTTAACCGCGTCTAGGTCCTTAGAACCTTGTTTAGCCAATAGATCTCGCGTCATAGCTCCGTTTAGTGTCATTTTTTTTGCGTTAGTCTCGTCTCACAATAAAATACGCGCTAGACATGATGTTTACCATAAAATTATGTTTTGATAATTTATCCTAAAATAATTTGATTAATGCTTATTTGAATAATTATTTCAATTAAAATCTAACTAGGGTTGTACCACGGCTTTCATAATATAAATATTAAATTGATTAATATTTATCCAATCTGCTTTCTAAATAAAAGCAATGTAAGCCTATCTCGAGTTTTCATAATTAAGCGTTAATTTGGCTAAAAAGTATACATAAATGTGTTTTCGAAATATAATTTGCTTAGTTCAACATAAAGTTACACGATTAGATGCATTACATGCTTCTTTTAAAATTAAATGTTCAAATTGCATAAATAATACTTCAGTATTCATAAATAAAATTTGACTAAGTTCTACATCGTCCTTTTATATATAATTATAACTTGCTTAATTCTAAATAGGTTATTTCTCTGAAATAACCTATGGACATAATTTTGTTTAATTAAAATATGTCAAGCTCATAGTCTTTGGGTGATATAATCCAAATATCTCGATAGTTCCGCTCATAGTGTTTCTTATGTCATGATCCTAACCAAACACCGCCTCTTTTAAAGCCTCTCTTTGATTGGTGTATTGTTCTTAGTTGTTCTTGTTTGTCCTTTTGCATGTTTGTGTTGATGTTGGCTTCGAGTAGAAGATCGAAATGTTGATCTAAGTCCTAAGTTTCAAGAGAGCAAGAGCATAAGAGTAGCTTTTTGTTGGAGGAAGGCAAGTGGTTTTCCTCTCCCTGCATATTCTACTTCATCCTATTCACAAGCATTACATTTAAATTTACTTTTATCTTGTATTGCATAACTTGATGGGAAATCACCTTTTTAAGGACATACTAGATTTCATCCCTATTCCCTTGAACACCCTTGTTTAAATAAATGTTTTTGGGTAGAATATGCTTAGTCGCTTAACATGGGATGGTTGAAATGGATCTTTATAAAATGTTGATCATGATAACTTTGGTGATAAATATGGCTAATTACAAGATCATATGATTTAATCAGAACACGGAGAACCACCCAGGAAAATAGTGCAACCACAAGACATATGGTTGTCTTGGCTAATTAATTAGGGAAGTCTTGTGTGGCTATTAGCCTTGGTAGCTTGTGGTATGGAGGAATGCTTTTATGACTCTTCCACTCTTGACAGGTTTTGGAACGGAAGTGCTCTTCTAGGCTAACCTGGTCCGAGGGTAGAAGGAGGGTTCTAAAGATAGCCTCTAGGACATGCTACTATGGACTTATACACATATGAGGACTCTTTGTAAAGGCCTTGTAGCGTCTCTACGCAACCACACCTTGGAAGTGTGGTATTGTGCCTACTTTTGCACAACATGGTTGGGTTCAAAGTTCTTCGGAACTTTTACGCGACTTGTGGTGAAAGTGTACAACCTCTGCAGAGTGCGATCGATCGTCGTGCTCACTCACAAGAGCGGCCTGGACCTCACATGATAATCAAACTTAAAGATGGAAATTAAATCGTGGTTTTCTTATGGTTTTGAGATGAGATGTTTTCTAAATGCTTAAGTGGGTTGGTATGAACTTACATCTAGTAAATAGATGCTTGCTAATAAAATTTGACCAACATTAAAATGCTAATCAGAAACCTTAGTCTATCCTTGATAGTCTTGCATCTTCCCCCACTTGCTGTGCTCCAACCATAAGTGTGCTCACCCTTGCTTACCGCTGTTCAGAAGAAAAAGGTGTATGAAGTCCAGAAGATGGTGCTAGGTATACGCAACCCCCAGTCGATTGCCTGTGAAGTTGGAGCCTTTGCTTCCGTGATTCCATTGTAAATCTCGATAATCTCTCTTTCTTTACGTGATATTGTTTCATTATTCACTATGATGTCACTATATGTATGAAACTAGATCCGCATACATATAGGTAGCACTTGGTTTTCTTCGAAAATCGGTGTGTGAGTGGTACCAGTCAGACGGAGGATGTAAGCCTAGATAGAAATGGTTGCTTCTACAGTCCGCTTACTCTAAAACCAATTCCTACCTTACCCTTGACCATTTTGAGAAATATTCTCATTCTTTAATCATTATCTTTTCTCAAATCCTCCTTGATAACACCTCTCATGTTTGATGTTTTCTTTTCATTTGCACTTTCTTTCTTTGCAAATGGTAAACCCTTCTTGTTTATATATCCCTCTCATTGATGCCTTGTTGAACTTGATCATACATCTTTTGTTGTTTGATTTTCCAATCTCATGTATCTCATCACATTTTAATTTGTTGGTAATAATGTCTACCCTTTCTTCTTAATATTCTTATCCTAGTTAAAATATCTCCCCCTTGATTTTATCTTAACAATCTAATCCCATTGTATCTCTCCTTGCTTCTAAATACCATTGCTTTGGATCCTTTCCTTGCTCTTTCTTCCAAAGTGATATCCTATTCTCCTTTTATTCAAAATGATTAGATGATCTATGCCCTCTTACCCTTAAGCCTCCCTAAGTCATCTAAAGAATGGAGCTACCAGTTCATCTATCCTCAAGGATCAAGAAGCAAGTCTTTGCAAAGGAAGTTGAAGTCTCGATGCCATAACCAAGCTTAGAGGATCCTCTAACCCTAATAACAACGTTTAGCATCGTTCCTTTGATTGTGTGCTAACCGGTGAAGTTCTGTTTTGCTTGATGATGTTTGTCTTTATGATCTTGTTTGAGTTGGTTCTTTGTATTGATTATTGGTGTATTGTGGGTCTTCTACCTACAATTACATCAGTTGCCTAGTTGGGTTCTTCTTTTGTACCTCCCACCTCCTTGTTACCTCTCTTTCTTCCTACCCAAATCCATTTGAGGATGTCAAGATGAAAGTTTGAAAGGCAACACCAACATCAACAACAAGAAACCTACAAGCATATGCGAGACATCGACACATGAAAGAAGTTGAATAAAAGGATGACCTATTTTCTTTTCTACCCTTGCTATCGCTTTCTACCACAATTTGATTATAATCACAACAACCAAGAAAAGATGGATATGATATTAAGAATTCTACTTGCTCTACAATTTATTCTTATCCTCTTCGATCTTGATTTTTATTCACCAACCGGATGGAAAAAGGCAACCAAGACAAGAGCAATGATAGTAGTTACAATCACGAATACAACCAATATGTGTCACTATATCTAAACCCGGAGGATACACATACAAAGTTCTGGAATACTGAGCCACCTAGGTTCTCTAACACTATGGAGCACCTAGAAGTCAAGACCTGATCACGACAATTGAGAAGAAACGGATATGGTACAATGCAATGATAGAGAGAAGGTTCTATTTGCATCAGGACTACTTGTAGGAGCAGCCGCAAAATGGTGGGATTCCTACATCGATGAGCATGAGCAACCACAGAGTATTGTTTGGAAGGAATTCAAGGACAACTTTATATCACACTTTATTCCTGTAAGTACAATTAAGCTCAAAAGGAAGGAGTTCCTTAGCTTGAAGCAGGGACAAATGACAGTGATGAGTATAGGGATAAATTTATCCAGTTATCTATGTACGCCCCAAGATCGTCTAAAAGTGATAAGAAGAAACGAGAACATTTCATCAAAGGGTTGAATGAAGACCTTCAGAGTATACTAACCTTACATGAATATTCCAGTCTGCAAGATGTAATCAACAAAGCTATCGAGTTAGAAAGCAAGCTACAGGAAATCATAAGTAAGAAAAGCAAAATGAATTTTCTAGAGCAACGTGATAACAATTCACACCTTTACCATTTGTCTCAAGGACCAGAAGATGAGTATGAAGATCCACCACGCAATCGTCGAAACATTAAAGAAAGTGGAGCTTGTTTCTACTGCAAAGTTCATGGACATTTTATTAGCAGGTGCCCTAAGAAACGTGTTGACCGATATGAAAAGAAGGCTCAACAGAGACAGAATAAGCAAATCAATGTACAAGAAGCGTTTGGATCAAATTAGAGAAGAACAATAATGAAGGAATGTGTATGAAGACTTGAATGATGATTGGCACTAGCTCTTTTCAAATCACTTTATCATGACAAGAGAAAGAGAAAGTTCTTCGAAGATTAAAAAAAAGGAATGGATTGTTATAAGTGGAGCTAGATTAAGTACTCCTGAGGTGTTTTACTTATTATATAGTGGGTTGTGAAGAATAAAGAGGTGTGTTTAAGGAGATTTTGTAATGCTAAGCAATCTGGAAGAAAGTTAATCAGTGATTGGATGCTACTCACCTGAACCTTTGTTTCTTGCTAGCCTTTGTGAATCTCGGGACGAGATTCCTTTTAGGGGGGTAGATTTGTAACACCGTGAAATTTTCCGATTTCAGGATGTTAATAGAAAGAATAATAAACAATAATTTTTTGATAATTTTAAAATTTGTCTAACATTTATTTTCTTTACAGGAAATTTAGCATAGGAAAATCAAATGGTTGTTTTTTTAAAAAATTAAATAAAATGAATCTTTTTGTGTGATGCATTCATATTCTTTTGCATCATTTTGGTTGATGTGTGTGGTTTTCAAAATCTCTCAAAAAGATCAAACTCCAAAAATCTCAAGATCTCTCCATCTAGCCCAATCAACTCACGCTTTTCCTTTTGTTTTCCTTTCTTCTGGACCAGCCCCTACCTGCTTTTCTTTTCCTCCTTCTTGTTGGTCCCGAGTAGCAATGCAGCCGCAGCCTCTTTTCTTCCAGTTGGCCCATCTCTCTCTCTTACTTTCTCCTGCGTCCGGCTGGCAACCTAGGCTCGGCGGTTGCCAGACCGTCTCCTACCTTCGGTCAGCACCACACCGCGCCAGCGTGCGCGGCTCGCACCGCTCGGCTGCCGCCGCCGTGCGCACCTGAACGCCGCGCTGCCCCACGCCCGAGCCGCACGCTACCCCCGAACTCTCCGCACCGCATCTGCGCCTTCTTTGCATGCTGCATCCCGTCTTCGTCGCCGCACGCACAAAGACCTGGCCTTCCCTGCAACTGCATGCCGCACTAACAGCACACGCCACATGCCATGATGCTCGACCGATCCGGACGCACGACACGAGCACACACGCGCACCATGCCACCATCGCACGCACGAGCACGTACAGACTCACATGCTAACAAAGCCTTAACCCATGCACACGCATACGTATAACTAGCAAGCTAACAGACTCATCTAAACACACATACGTGAACACATAACGTTCCTATCATCAAGTCATGATTAGTGCTAACACACTGGAAACGGCTGCCCGCCATGGCATTAATGGCCTGCCGTTACGTTCCTCCTCTTCCATCAGTGCGCGCCTGCTCTGACCCATGCGCATGCTCGCCTCCGCGTCTGCTCCTCCCGCACGCATGCAGCACACCGTGCACTTCCGCTTTCCCTCCCCGCTCCCTTTCAATGCTCTGTGGAGCATTCATCTCCAATCGTAACCGCTGGCCACTATGGCCATTGATGACTGCCGACGTTCCGGCCTGGGTGTGCGAGCTACGGCCAGCCCTATAAATCCCGCCGGTCGATTCCCTGCTACCTAGCCTGCCCTGCACCCTCCCTCGCTCTACAACGCCACCGCTACCCGAGCTGAAACAGAACTCCGGCTGCCAGTCACCCCTTCGATTCGTCGCAAGCGCCGCACGTCGAAGCAAGAGAGCGCCACCAGAAGTTTCGCCTCTCCCAGCCGCACATCCGCCGCTGCTCGTCGTCGTCCGCTCGTCGCCGGGACATCTCCGTCCGCGGGGACCCCAGCCAACCACGTCTTCTCTGCCACAGCTTCAAAATCTGGTTGCTGCACCACGTCCTCGCCGCCGGTGAGCGCATCCACGAGCTCTCTCCATCTTCCTCTTTCCGTTATACTGCACATCGAAACCCCTAGCTCTCCCAATCACCGGAATTTTGGAACGGCCATGGGTCTCTGTCCGCCGGCCATGCTGTTCACGAACAAGCCGTCATCCACTCTGTATAATAAGGTTCTTTTGCCTTTAGGTCCTCAGAAAATCCCCAAACCAAAAGTCTATAGCTTGTGTCTTGTAACTTTTGATCATAACCCCCTACATAGATTCCACCTTTACACATAAAGCCCACCTCGCTCTTTTTTCCTGCTAGCCCCTGTCTTTTACTCTTTTAGCGAGCACTATTTTCTGTGTCTCGTGAATCTTTTTGGTCAGTCCCTGAGATCTTTAGTTAACCGCGTCTAGGTCCTTAGAACCTTGTTTAGCCAATAGATCTCGCGTCATAGCTCGGTTTAGTGTCGTTTTTTTTTTGCGTTAGTCTCATCTCACAATAAAATACGCGCTAGACATGATGTTTACCATAAAATTATGTTTTGATAATTTATCCTAAAATAATTTGATTAATGCTTATTTGAATAATTATTTCAATTAAAATCTAACTAGGGTTGTACCACGGCTTTCATAATATAAATATTAAATTGATTAATATTTATCCAATTTGCTTTCTAAATAAAAGCAACATAAGCCTATCTCGAGTTTTCATAATTAAGCGTTAATTTGTCTAAAAAGTATACATAAATGTGTTTTCGAAATATAATTTGCTTAGTTCAACTCGGAACATAAAGTTACACGATTAGATGCTCTACATGCTTCTTTTAAAATTAAATGTTCAAATTGCATAAATAATACTTCAGTATTCATAAATAAAATTTGACTAAGTTCTACATCATCCTTTTATATATAATTATAACTTGCTTAATTCTAAATAGGTTATTTCTCTGAAATAACCTATGGACATGATTTTGTTTAATTAAAATATGTCAAGCTCATAGTCTTTGGGTGATATAATCCCAAATATCTCGATAATTCTGCTCCTAGTGTTTCTTACGTTCACGATCCTAACCAAACCCTGCTCTCTTTTAAAGCCTCTCTTGATTGGTGTATTGTTCTTAGTTGTTCTTGTTTGTCTGCTTTGCATGTTTGTGCCTCGATGTTTGCTTCGAGTAGAAGATCGAGCCGTTGATCGGAAGTCCGAAAGTTTCATGAGAGCAAGAGCATAAGAGTAGCTTTTTGTTGGAGGAAGTCAAGTGGTTTTCCTCCCCCTGCATATTCTACTTCATCCTATTCACAAGCATTACAATTAAATTTACTTTTATCTTGTATTGCATAACTTGATGGGAAATCACCTTTTTAAGGACATACTAGATTTCATCCCTATTCCCTTGAACACCCTGGTTTAAATAAATATTTTTGGGTAGGATATGCTTAGTCGCTTAACATGGGATGGTTGAAATGGATCTTTATAAAATGTTGCTCATGATAACTTTGGTGATAAATGTGGCTAATTACAAGATCATATGATTTAATCAGAACATGGAGAACCACCCAGAAAACAAGTGCAACCACAAGACATATGGCTCTCTTGGCTAATTAATTATGGAAGTCTTGTGTGGCTATTAGCCTTGGTAGCTTGTGGTATGGAGGAATGCTTTTATGACTCTTCCACTCTGGACAGGTTTTGGAACGGAAGTGCTCTTCTAGGCTAACCTGGTCCGAGGGTAGAAGGAGGTCGAAGATAGCCTCTAGGACGTGCTACTATGGACTAATACACATAGGAGGACTCTTTGTAAAGGCCTCGTAGCGTCCCTATGCAACCACACCTAAGTGTGGTATTGTGCCTACTTTTGCACAGCATGGTTGGGTTCAAAGTTCTTCGGAACTTTTACGCGACTTGTGGTGAAATGTACAACATCTGCAGAGTGAAAACGGATCGATCAGCCGTGCTCACGGTCAAGAGCGGCCTGGACCCTCACATGATAATCAAACTTAAAGATGGAAATTAAATCGTGGTTTTCTTATGGTTTTGAGATGAGATGTTTTCTAAATGCTTAAGTGGGTTGGTATGAACTTACATCTAGTAAATAGATGCTTGCTAATAAAATTTGACCAACATTAAAATGCTAACTGCTGTAAAACCTTAGTCTATCCTTGATAGTCTTGCATCTTCCCCCACTTGCTGTGCTCCAACCATAAGTGTGCTCACCTTTGCTTACCGTTGTTCAGAAGAAAAAGGTGTATGAAGTCCAGAAGATGGTGCTAGGCATACGCAACCCCCAGTCGATTGCCTGTGAAGTTGGAGCCTTTGCTTCCCGTGATTGTAAATCTCTTTCTTTACGTGATATTGTTTCTGTTATTCACTATGATGTCACTATATGTATGAAACTAGATCCCGACATACATATAGGTAGCACTTGGTTTTCTTCGGAAAATCGGGTGTGCCAGTAGCTCAGCTCACTAGAAGGTTGAACCAAACTTCCGTGTGGCGCAACAGAGTTCCGGTGTGTGTGGAGCAATTAATTAGTTGTTCGAGATTGTAATCCTCTGATGAGTAACAAATTAAATAAAGCTGTCTCTTTACTTGAAAAAAGAATGTTTTTAGATGAATTTTCAACATTTTTAATCGTTTGCCCGGTTTCCCAGAGGATAGAGGTGCGTAGTCCATGGTGGACCTCCTCCCACCCTGTATTTGTACTTTTGTAGGTTTCTTTTGGATAATCACTAAGGTTAGTTAATTGTTATGCACTTATGATTTATATTTCCAACCAATTGATATGCTACGCATTTCATAGTGTTTCTAAAAAAATGACCACAAAGACACTACCGGAAACGGAGCCTCTGCCGAGAGCTCCTGGCTTTGTCGAGAGCGCTCTCGGCAGAGGCTCTCTTTGCCGAGAGCAATAGGGCCTGCTCTCGGCACAGAAAAAGCCCACGTCGCAGAGGGCCTTTGCCGAGAGCGTGAGCCCCGGCTCGGCAGAAAAGCCCACTGCAGAGGGCCTTGTCGAGAGCCGAGGGCCCGTGCTCTCGGCAAAGAGCCGCCAGACGGCGCATGGGTGACGCCGCCACGGCCGTGCTCGCGTTAGCTTTGCCGAGCCACGAGGCCCAGTGCTCTCAAGAAAGAAGGTACCCACGACAAGACTGCACCTTTGCCTAGAGCCTCAGCTCTTTGCCGAGAGCATACTAGCCACTCACGGCAAAACGTTGAAGAAAACTTCACATTTTCGGCTTCAAACTTTTTCCTTGCTCAACACACACTCATACAGAGTACATGTTCAAAATTGGTGCTATTTTGACTCTGTTTGCTATATTTAACAATATTACTTCATTCTTCGTAAGTTTTTCGTATACGTCCGATATCAACTGCAAGTGCATGAAATCATAGAGCAAAGTTGTTAGAAAAATGATATTCATCTTCATGAGACATCTCTAACACTCTGTACATGAAATGAAGCTAACTTGACGTCATTGAGTTCTCTGATCGTGATAAAGATCGTGAGGTAGAATGGTTTTAAAATTGTAAAAAATTCAAATATAGTTTGAAAATCACAAATTTTGTCGAGCGCTCATGATATCGTATGTAGGGTTTGTGGTAAAAATTTGAGAATGTTTTAAACACTTTAACACATACGTTGTTTAGAAACCGGAACATCTCACGAGAAGTTTCAAAGAATTTGAACTAATGTCACTTGATTTAGAGACTTTGACAAATTCAAATTTGAGTTTGAATACAAAAACTTTTTTATAAGTAATATGCAACATAAATGGTACCATGTTAAGTGTTGGTTTTTTTTCTCATATGTTTGGTATTTTTAAAATTAAATTTGATTCGAGAGAAGTGCATCAGGAAGTAATACCCTCGGCACGAGCCTAACAGGAGAGCTACCACCGGGGCTCTCGGCAAAGAAGTCGAGCGGGCCCGCCTGGCACACGCCCACAGCGTCGTGAGGGAGGTGAGCAGTGGGCCCCTCCCTGCCGAGAGTTGAGGTCTGTTGCTCAAGAAAGAAGTCGAGGCCCGCTGCCGTGACGCCCACATGCGCAGACGTGAGGGAGGTGCAGCGGGCCCCGACCTCCCTTTGCCGAGAGCCGAGTCCGCGCCTCAAGAAAGAAGTCCATGGCCCGCCTGCCGCACACACACACGCCAGACGGAGAGGGCTGCGGGTGGGCCCCAACCCACGCTTTGTCGAGAGCCAAGATCTCGCGCCTCAAGAACACCTATGCCGAGAGCGAGATCTTGGCTCTCGACAAAGCATGGGTTGGGGCCCACCGCAGCCACACACTCACACCACACACACGCCACACCCACACACCGGCCTCGACACTTAGCACGCGACGCCAACCCGCCACGGCCACACCACACTCTGGCCACCGCCACTGCTGCCACTGCCGCCACTGCGCGCTGCCGCCACGCCGCCCTCCTCCGCCGGCCGACGCCTTCCTCCTGCCTCGTCCTCCCCCCTCACAGACTCGCCTCGGCTGGCCGCCGCGACCTCCCGGCGCCGCGCCTCCACCCCGCCTACGGCCGGTGAGAGCCTCCCAGGGCCAATGGTAGGGAGGCCATGGGTCGACGCCCACCACCGGCCGGAGAGCCCGAGCCGCCCATCATCATGGGGTGAGATTTTTTTTATTTAGATAGAAATTTGAACTTGTCATGCCTCTCAATTTAGATAGCAATTTTAGTGACAGTAATTTAGATAGCAATTTTAGATTTAGATAGAAATTTTAGATTTAGATAGCAATTTAGATTGTAGCATTTAGAAAGCATGTTTGGTCTTTGATGATTTTGCAATTTAGTAGAACAATGCTCTACCTGTCCGTTGTAGTTATGAATTTTACATATAGAAATGTATGTAAAGAATTAAGGATTAAAAATTATAGATACATAATTTTAGATATAGAATTTTAATTTGTCATGCCTCTAATTTTGACTTGTCATACTTGTTAATTTGATCTCGTGTCGTGCGGCACCACATTTTATGTGTCTAGGCGTCCAGCCATCGAGCTGTAAGAAGAAATTTTGTGTGTGGCCCGACCTTCGTTGTGGTTTTTCTTGTGTTTTGAAAACCTCCCGTGGGAGGGCCAAAATTTTTGATGACACTATTATGTTCATTTTTCCGTGAGTTGAGCACGACCTCGGCATCGGGTTCCCAGCCTTCCTCCGCCAGTGTCCGTAGCTGCAGCCGCCATCTTCAAAGCAGCAAGGTGAGGCAAATTTCATTCTCTGTCAGAGATCGCGCGAAACCTAGTTAGGCGCCTCCCGTTCGGAAGAGATATAGTCGAAATATGCGTAACTCGCATATTTATGACCGTATCTTTCAATTGTCCACGTTTTTGGACTGGATGCGTAGATGGGGTTAGTTTCTATGGTCTACTCAATCCAAGACGAGTTTGTGCACCTCCCCGTTGTTCTCCGGATACACAATCTTCCCTAACGGGACGTGTATTTGGAGAACAATGAGGTGTTGCCAAATTGCCCCTGGACGGAGTAGACCATAGGAACTGACCCCATCTACGCATCCACGTGATTAGGACCTATCTTTACCTATTAGAATGTGTAGACATCGTAGAAGATGCAATGTATTTTATATAACTCACGATATGATAGAGAATGGATGACCGTGAGTGGATGTACAAAGGATGGGCACCAAATGGTCGTGTGACACGTGAATGGGTTGACAACACTCAAGCTTTCATGGATGAAGCATTTAGAAAGGTTAAAGGGCCTAAAACAGAAAACCATTTGGTGTCCTCGCGCCAAGTGGAAACTCACCAAAGGAACAAGGTGAAATGGCAGCTCATCTCAAGACAACAATGGTTTTATGAAAGACTATTCCAAGTGGACCTTCCATAGTGAACTGTCAGATGCGATCCGAGGTCGTGAGACAACGGACGGAGAACTTGATGGTGATGCCGGAGTAGCGTATATGATAGATGACTTTCATGAAGCACATTTTCAAGAAGAACGCCCAGAGGAGGAGCCGAGCCAAGTGCGATATGATATGACATGTTGGCTGCAGCACAAAAACCCCTTTACCAAAGACACCAAAATATCTCAACTAGATGCCATCGCACGATGGCCGTAAAGTCCCAAAGATAACTTGAGTCGAGATTGCTTCGATACTTTGGTGATTGTTTTGGTGACATACTTCCCAAAGATCACCTTTGTCGAAGAACTTGTACGATGCACCTAAAAGTCCTTAGTGCACTTAAGATGCCATACGAGCAGATACATGCCTATCCGAAAGGATGCGTCTTCTTCAGGAAAGAACATGAGAAAGCAACACACCGTCCAAATGTAAAGCTGCCCCCCAGATGTTGAGGTAGACTCGGTGAGGGTCGCCCAAAGGCACACACTCACGATCCCGGTGGAGTGTCTTGCGGTACCTCCCGCCCATACAGCGGATCCAACGGATTTACATGACCGAGGAATCTGAAGCAAATGACTTGGCACAAAACGGGCGTCGATACAATGATAACCTTACACATCCATCGAAGCATGGACCAAATTTGATGAGATCCATCGTGACAACGCCGGTGATGCTCGCAATGTCGTGTCGTGTTGCGGCGAGATGGGTTCAATCATTTTGGAATGATGGCTGCCCCCCATACACTTGTTGGCGCGTGTTTGTTATCCCCTCAATCTACCTCCGGCATCATCTTTCAGCGGTACATATTTGTGTCATTGATAATTCACGGATACCGGGAGATAATATGAGTGTGTACATGGAGTCTACGATTGATGATTTGCTCAAGGCTTGGAATGAAGGGGTGTGGACATACGAAACTCCACGAAGACAAACTTGAATGCACGTGTGGTACATGTACTCCTTGCATGACATGCCGGCTTATGGGTTATTTTATACTGGTGTGTCCACGGAAGTTCCCTTGTCCAAGTATGTAAGGCAGCTCGATGTTCATTTGGTTGAAGAGGGTGGCAAGTATTCTTCCTTCGACAAACATCGACAATTCCTCCTCTTGACCATCAATTCGTGACGAGACATAAAGAACTTTTACGAAAGGTGTCGTAGTTCAAGATCCACCCGCACATGATGACAAAAGCCGAGGTTCAAACTCGATAGACGCCTCGTGCTCAAAGAAGGAGAACATCATTTTGCGGGATATGGTGTGGAACATGCCTGGACTCAGAAGTCAGGCTTGTGGAGGCTACACTACATGAAAGATCTTCTTCTTCCACATAACATTGATGTGATGCACACAGAAAAGAATGTTGCCGAGGCACTATGGGGTACAATCATGGACATACCAGAGAAGAGTAAGGACAATGTTAAGGCTAGAGTCGATCTAAAATGTTATGCGATAGGCCAAAGCAAGTCATCCCAAGCCTGCATCGTAAGACATGGAAAAGACCTAAGGCTGATTTCATCCTTAAAAGGGAACAAAGGAAGGAAGTACTACAATGGATCTAAGATTTAATGTTCCCTGATGGATACGCTGCGAATTTGAGGAGGGGAGTCAATTTAACTACTCTGCGATTAAAGGGGTTGAAAAGTCATGACGACCACATATGGATCGAGCCGACTTCTTCGAGATGGTTCGAGGCTATGTACCTGAGCATGTGTGGAAAGTGCTGGCAGAGGTGAGCTATTTCTTCCATCAGCTTTGCGCTAAGGAGTTATCTCGTCCTGTGATTGACAAACTTGAAAAAAGTGCACCTGTGTTGCTCAGAACCTAGAGAAGATCTTTCCACCGGCTTCTTCAACCCGATGGAACATATGATTTTGCACCTCCGCGAGGCATGATTGGGGGCCCGTGCGTAAGTGGTGCTATTCAATTGAGAGGGTTTGCAAGGTTCTTCAAGCACATGTAAAAATAAAAATAAAATTGAAGCTTGCATTGCGAGTCACACATTCGCAGAGGTGTCAAACTTCACAACTAAATACTATGTCGAGCACCTTCCCAGTGCATAATCGACCTCCTTGGTACAATGTCAGGCGAAAATGAATCGAACCTCACCTTTCCGAGGACAACTCGAAAGTGCCGTGTTCTGACGCTGCAAGACCTTATCTCTCAAGAGTGGCGTACTATCACGATATATGTTTTGCGCAACCTTGACGGCACATACATACATAAAGTAAGTTGTCAATAAAGCTCATCATTTCCTTTTCGTATGTTGCCTCATCGCATCCAACCTCATTTGATTTGGTGTAGTGAATTTATTGAGCAATTTTGGCATCATTCGGAGCCACCTATTGACCACGAGGAGGAAACTCTTCTTCGCCAGTCATGGACCCATGCATCCCGATTTCATTGCCCGGTTCAAACATAAGGTAATTTAGCTCGTGCTCAGTACATTAAAACTAATTAAGCTCGTACTCAGTATCACATAACCACTATCCTCCCCGAGCCAAACCGATCCGTTGATGAATCCTGAGGTGAGGCAGGTTTCTAGAGGTTTCGCCTTTAGGGTCAACTCATGTCGGGGTTTGTTACCCCCGGCAAGTAAATTTATAAGACTGCGTGTCGGGCCTCTGATGGTGTGCGAAATGGACACAAGGATTTATACTAGTTCGGCCCTCCAGAGAGTAACACCCTCGTCCGCTCGAGCCGCCGTGTTATTTGCACTGATTTGTAGTAGGGGGATACAAATGGGCGAGAGAGGGAGCTCGGTCCCAAGTCTCTGTGGTGTGTGTACGTGGTTCATGTAGCAGAGGTTTGCGTATGTGTGTGAGAGCCAAGTCTGGCTGGAGGAAGAAGAAGAACAGAGAGAGAACTCCTCTGGAGAAGAGAAGGAAGAAGTAAAAAAGAAGAAGTCCCCCCTGCTCCTTCCGTGCCTTCTCTTTTATAAGTTAAGAGAAGACTTACAATGAAGCGATCAAGAGGAGAGAGAAAGAGGTGGAGTACAAGCCAAGCAAACTCAGAGAGAGATGGAGTACAAGCCAAGCAAACTCAGAGAGAGAGAGATCGTGAGGGGGGGAGAAAAAGTCTCACCCCTTGCCTGCATGCATGCACGCATGCGCACTCAAGTGGTGGCCTTATTTATTGTGCCTTGTTTCTCCATGCCCACCGCCGCAACCCAAGGCCGGGCCTGGTCCTTGCATGCCTGCATGCGTCCTCGAGTGGTGAGAGGTGGCCTCCTTGTTGCATGTCGTGGGCCCCACCTTTGGCATGCAAGTGTCCTGTTTGATGTGGACTTGAAGCCATTTCGCTGTGCTGCATCGTGGGTCTTGCCGTCCTGCCTTCCGATGCTTAGGGCGTAGCGTGCACTATGCCATTCATGGCTCAGCACATCTTACGTCATTTGTGGTACGACGGACACTGTGCCGTTCGTGGCAGGGTGGACGGATCCGCCCCCTAACACCGAATCAGCCAGGCCCGGGCGGACCGCTGTGGTGGAGCGAACGCGTGGAGGTGCATGGGAGAACGCGCGCGGAGATCCCGAGATCTCAACGGGAGGTGGCCTGCGCCTCCTTTTCCTTCCACGCGACGCCTGCGCTGGTCGATGACAGAAACCACTCGTGCGAACGAGTAGTCGGAGGAGGAGGCGGTAACTACTCGTACGAGCGAGTAGTCGGAGATGTAGGTGAAGACCCGTCGTGTGGACCGCCATGTACTCGGAGAAAGGGCCCCGGCGACCGCGGGCCGTCTGTCTTTCGGCCCATGACGGAAACAAGTTGTACGGACCTTCAGGTACTCGGGGGCTTAATACTCGCCATATCGCCCAGAGTACGTTGTTCGCTGGTCCGTCTGCTTTTTAGAGGTCTGGTGGGCCTAGTCTATGACCTCGTCGAGCCCCGAGCACGGTGAGAGTCAAGGACTCGCTCCCAGGTTCAGTTGTCATAGTGAAGAGGTAGATTGTGCTTTTCCGGCGGGGACGCCGAGCGATGGAGCCCGGCGGGAGACTTGTGCGTGGGGTTGAATGTTGAAGTCTTAAATTTGGGGAAGTTATCCTGTTGTCGCTTGTTGTGTGCCTTTACCTGGGTTTGCGAAGGGAAGGTGAATTTTAGCCCCGCATGACGCCGGGGACTAGTCGAGGAGCTTTCCCTTCGTTGCGCCTCCCTCGCGCATCCTTTCGTTAGGAAGGAGGGGTCGGGTGACGTCAAGGCTTGCCTCACCGGGCCGAGCCCCGCACCGCGAGTCGGCGCGAGCTCGAGTGAAGCCTCTAATCCGCTTGTCGTTCCGAACGGACCACCGGTGATCGACCTCGCGACTCTAATGGTGAAATCATCTAGTTACCGAACCCGTTCGATCGGACTTGGTGGCTCGTCGCCTTTCCGCCGGGGAAAACCATGACCTCATTTCCCATCAAGACTCGAGCGATTCGGGATGCCCGAGCCCTCGTGCGCTCGAAGTTCGCCACTGGGCCCATCCTTCATCGCCCTCGCTCGGGTGTCCAGGCGTTGAACCCACGACGGGCCGCCTTCAACTCGGTCATTGGTGTGGTGACAACCCGAGCGTGAGCCGCGGGTCGCTGGGCCATTGGAAACATGCCACGTGGTTGTTGTGATGGCCGAGTAGTCGTCGTCCAGCCGCCGAGCGTGAGGGCCGAGCGGTCGTCGTCTCCCAGCCCCCGAGCATGAGGACCGGTCATGTTGTTCCGGGAGCAGCGCCATCCGAGTACGTGAAAATGCACCCGGCCGGTGATCTTTGTGGAGCGTCGTGCCGGTCATCTTGGGAAGTACTCGGCTAGTGGTGAGGGCAACCTCTGAGTGTAGGCAGTAAGCTCAGGGATCCAAGACCTATTCCTAAAAAGGAAAACCGGAGGATAGTAGTATGTGGTGCGACAGATGCTAACTCTGAAGAAAAAGCATTTGACAATGTGTGATAGATATTCTACTTCCAACTCCCTTAAGTCTATTAATTTCCTCAGTTATCGTTATGCAACCGCATATCCGTAGCGTAGGAGCGGCTGCACGCGTAGGAAGTGTAGGCATAGGGTCGGGTTTCACTAAGACGCTGCTACCCGAGTACTTTAGTGACTTGTGCAAGAGAGAAAGAAAGTAAATCGGAAGAAAGAGTGCGCGGCGCGCGACACGCTGCTATCGTAGGACCGCCGTGGCACTCGAAAGCAATCGGGCTATGCTTAAGGTAATTGGCGATATCCCAAAGACGACAGATATGCAAGAGTGAAAATAGTAGTATTAAATAATACTTAGCTCCTTCGTGTTCACAGAAGTCGACGTGTCATCCTGCCTGTGGTGAGCCCCGAGCCTCGGTTGCTCGTTATGGTGAGTGGCGTCATCAATATCGTGGCTGGGTCGTTCCCCGTCAACGACTCATAAAGAATATCGTTCGAGCGCTTAGTTTTAATGGAGCTACCCAAAATTCATAATCAATAAATTTAAGTTGATTGTCTTAGTCAAAAGACTTCTAGCTTATTTATTTAATGAAGGTTATCGCTGACCTTTCCTAACGCCGAGGTAGCGAGTCCGAGCTAGTAAGCAAAAAGGATTAGTCGGTGAGCAAGGCAAGAGTCGCTAGGTTGTTTCTGATTCACCTGAACTGCTTGCAAACTCGAGTTCACCTTGCACCGGGCAAAAGGTTTTCAAGATCGGTGTTGCACCCCTTTTCTCGGAAGAAAATAGAGTCTCATGAGGAAAAATATCCGTACTAGTGAGCGAGGGAGTAAGCCAAGGCAGGTTTCGCATGTCCGACTAGTTTGACACGGCTCTTCCCATCACAGCTTTACCTCAACGCTTGAATAAGCAAAAACTAGTTTAAATCGAAATAACTAGCAACTTTGTATATAGCAAAGGAACGAGATTGTTTTTCATTCGCTTGTCGGGACGCTCTGTGGTTCAAATCGATGAAGGCGGCTTAGGTCGTACAGCCGTGTCATCCGTCATTGTTGGCGGAGCCACGGCGTGCCGTCCGGGCACGCCATGGTCGTGGTTCCGTCGCCACGTGCCGGGCGACGTGGTACGCCGCCGCCTCTTTGACCAAGAGACCCACCACGGAGAAGAGTCTATCGTACTCATCCACTTCCTGAGTTGCTCGACATTGGGAGCCCATGGCTTGTCGCCAGGGCGAGGCTCGACCTTGCTACTCCCGTGGTCTGTTGTGTGAGCCCAAGGAAAATTGAGTCAGTTTTCGATAGTTGACTTGAGTGGTTTGCTCTTGAGCCACTGCAGTAGATGTCCGGGAGTAGCTAGATTCGCACGACTAGTTTGAAGCCCCAGTAGTTGCGTTTCATGAGAAGTTCGCTGCCCCCAGCGCCTTCTCAGCAGCTTGACACGACGCCAGCACTAGTCCGTGCGTGGGTGCTCCTCCCATTGGCCGCGACGAGTGCCTCTCTAGTACCGCGAGGAGAGCGCGCCACCCTGATTGGACGAAAACGTGAAGAGCTCAAGGCCGAGGAGTGACCGCCGTGCTTGGATTCGGCGTGTGCTCGAGTCGCCGCCCGCCTGAGGAGTCGAGATGCCGGCAATGCCCCTCGCGCCATATGTGAACTTCATGTCAGGCCGCCACCAAATTCGCCATCGCCATGCATCGAGTCCGCTGCGAGACCGCCATTGGGGAAAACAATATGTGTCGAGGAAGAGGCAGACAATGCTCCTGGGAGGCGAGCCGCCGCTACCAAGGCCGAGGAAAGAGCGGCGCCACCCCAAGGCCGAGGAAAGCCTACTTATGGGCCGAGGAAGCATCGCCGCCGCTGCCTCATCGAGGAATGGACGCCGCTGGTTGTTATCGAGGAATGAGCCGGCACCGACGTCAAGGCCGAGGAAGCAGCTACCTCTCGTGGTATCGAGCGGAGCGGGCGCCACTCATGCGGCGCCGAGGAACCCGGCGCCAGCCGCTGTGCATCGAGGAAACGGAGCAGCGCCGCAGATCAATAACATTTCCTGGTCGGATTCACTTGCCTTTGTTCGCCCCCAGTGGTTTGAGTAGGCTCGCCGCACGACCGTATCCGTCATCTCCAGTTGCGTCGCACGAGTTGTTCTGCGTACTTCCGAGTTGTTGTGATGCGAGAGTTTCTTCTTCTTTTTTCCAGTTTACGCCAGCGCAAGCATTCGCTAGCTCGAGTAGTTCTGCATGCATGCAAGTTTTTGCGTGTGCCCGACTAGTTCTTAGCGACGCATGCATGCAAGCTGCGAGTCTGCATGCATGCAAGCTTTTTTCGTGCTCTGACAAGATTGTTGCCAGTTTTTTGGCCTCCAGGTTTCCGGTAGGTGACGTCGGCTCCGAGCAGTCCCAGTAGTTTCTCCGACAAGCTTTCGAGCGCATGGGATACCAATCGCATATGGAAACTCGGATCGAGAACTACTGATGTACGGAAATTGCTCGGATGTGTGGAAAAAATGAGCTTTTAATCGTGGGTTCGACACTTGTGAACCGCACAAGTGGTTTCAAGTAGCTTGCTCGGTCGCGTCCGTTCGCCGCCATGCCGGTCCGCACCGCCATCGTGCCGGTGGAGCCACTTGTCGTTGGCGCCGCAGCCGCCGCCGTCATGCCCGCAGCCGGCTGTTGCATATCGCTGCTCGTGGCGCGCCGCCGCCATCGTCGGAGCCGCACGCCATTGTCGCTCACAGCCGGACGCCTTGTCGTTCAGCCATAATCGTGAGGTTGGCCATCCGAGACCGCAAAACGCCGAGACACGCAAAAGGCCCCTACTTGGCGCGCAAGTGGTTTGTTATGCAAGTAAATTTATAAGACCGAGTGTCGGCCTCATGGTGCAAATGGACAAAGGATTTATTTGGTTCGGCCTAGAGTAACACCCCACGCCCGGCCGATCGGTTATTTGCACCGATTTGTAGTAGGGATACAATGGGCGAGAGGAGCTTCCCAAGTCTGTGTGTACGTGGTTCATGGCGCGAGGTCTACGATGTGTGAGAGAGCCAAGTCCGGCTAAGAAGAAAGAGAGAACTCCTCCGATAAGAGAAGGAAGAAGTAAAAAGAAGAAGTTTTGCTCCTCCGTGCCTTCTCTTTTATAAGTCAAGAAGACTTACAGTGAAGGCAACAGGAGAGAGAAAGAGGTGGAGTACAAGCCAAGCAAACTCGTGAGAGATGGAGCATGCCAAAAACTCGAGAGAGACCGATGTGTGGGGAGAAGTCTCACTTGCGCATGCATGCACGCATGCGCACTCAAGTGGTGGCCTTATTTATTGTGCCTTGTTTCTCCATGCCCACCACCGCAAGCCAAGTCGCCTGGTCCTTGCACCCGCATGAGTAGTGGGAGGTGGCCTTGTTGCATGTTGTGGGCCCCACCTTGGCATGCAAGTGTCTGCTTTGATGTGGACTTGAAGCCATTATCGGCCGCGTGGGTCTTGCCGCCCCGCCCATGCTTAGGTAGCTGCACTAAACGCTCGTGCTCAAACATCACGATTCGTACGACGACATAGCCGCTCCTGGCAGGACGATCCGTCGACAAATCGAGCGCGACCGGGCCGGTGGAGTGACGCATCGTGTGGAGACGACGCGAGATCCCGGATCTCAAGAGGGGCCCGCGCCTTTCCTTCCACGTGACGCTACCGTCGATGACGAAACCACTGCGAACGAGTACCTGAGGAGGAGGCGTAACACTGCGAGCGAGTACCTGAGACGAGGTGAAGCCCCGCCGTGGACCCCACCATTAGGGCCCCGGCGATCATGGGTCATCTTTCGCCCATGACAGTCAAGTCACGACCTTCGTCACGGGCTTAATACCGCCAGACGCCCACCGACTTGTTGGTCCGATCGCTAGAGGTCTTGGTGGGTTTGGTCTATGACCGTCAACTCATATCATGTTTATGACGTGAATGGGTACCGCTTTCACACGACAACACGAGGAGCAAGGCCCAATGAAGAACCACAAATAATGGAGTTTGTACGCATAGCCATCCGATGGGGTAGATTACTATGGAAGACTTGAAGAAATATACGAACTCGAGTATCATGGTTGCAAACCTCTTAAACTCATATTCAAGTGTCATTGGTTTGATCCAAGCGCTAGTGGCATGAGATGAATAAGAATCTTGGGCTCCGAAATTAAATCAGTTGTAGGGCACGATGTCTATATTGTGGCCCAACACCACACAAGTATATTACCTCTCATACCCTTGTAAACCGACAAGCTTCTGGTTGGACAAGGGTATCACCACACGAAACTACCACCCAAACAAAGAAGATTACCACCTACTAGACCCAAACACATATGACGGAGAGTTCTTTCAAGAAGATGGGCTAGAAGGGATGTTTGAGATAGACTTAACCCAAGTGCTAAATGGAAGTAGACAATGAAATGGTCGACGATGATGTCAAGAGGTTCAAAATGATGACGACTTAAGATTGCTCGAGCGATTACGCTTTAGGCAATGGCAATGATGATGATGACACTCCACCTTTGGAGCACGCTGAGTCTATGGACATGCGAGATAGTGATGATGAGTATGATCCAAATATTCCGGATCATGATGAATATTTATAAAACATGTAAGATACTAGGATATTTATTATTTACTAATTGTAGTTATGTTTCTAATTTACTAGGATATTTATTTATTTACTAATTGTAGTTATGTTTCTAATTTACTAGGATATTTGTTTCTTATTTACTAATTGGTATTTAAATGTAATTATGTATTGATTGATTTACTCTTTTTATTTCATGTGATTGATCAAAGATGCCGCCAAAGAAGGGCGTCCAGGCGCCTGGTGAGGAACCTCAACGACTTCTACCAGACGGTGAGGGCTCCGGGATGTGAGGAGGGCGAGGTCCGTGGCACCCTCTCGAGTCGCCCCGAGCTGGGTCAAAGGTGCACCCTCCACCGCCGAGTCGTCCAATGAGGAGCAGGTGGTTGATGAGGAGGAGGTGAGAGGGGAGGATGAGGAGCAGGGGAGGAGGGGAGGGAGGAGGAGCGAGAGGCGAGGAGGAGGACGAGGAGGAGGGGAGGTCAAAGGTCTATTTGCGAGGCCCTCGCCGCCTTCCTGATCGCCTACATACCGCGAACCGAATTATTAGACCGAGGAACACGGTAACTTATCTTAACCTTTTCATTTGTTCTTTGAAACAAATTAACGATTCAAACTAATACATTGTGTGAATCATTGTGGGGAGATCGTCACTTGTAGTCACAGCGCCTTCCCAATGGCATCTTGGGCGTTCTAGCTTTGGTACCCGGGTTCGTGGGTTGGCGAGCTAGATCGCCAGAGGTGCCGGTGACGCTGCTTGACCACTACGCCCTTGCTCCCGATTGATCCGACCGGGCCGTGACTTCAACACGCCGGTGGTTGGCGAGTTTTGGGTGAGTTTTCCTAGCAATAAATTGTGTTTGAATAAATCGACTTAATTAGATTTTGCTCAAGTATTGACAACACTTTTATATGTAGGATTTATACAGATGCATGCCGGATACGCAGCGGCTAACAACGCCATGTTCATCCGAAGCTTGTGACGGATATGATTTATGAGTCCGCCTCGCAACATTATCCGAATGCTAGGCGTAAGGTGAAAGCCACAAAAGGAAGTTCGAAACCTCGGCTCACTCTAGAACAATACATGGAGGTAAATATGCTCAATTCATTTTTCTTCGATTAAATTTGGTCAATTTGATGTTCTGATGACGCGTGTGCCTCAGTGTGGTTGCCGACCGCCTCGGGTTTGGAGAGCGATTGTGGATAAGTGGTTTGAGGATTGGGAGGCAAAGCACCTCGAGCCGGCGGTGGTGTTTGGCCATGGCAGACACCACCAAGGCCCCGTTAACCTTCGCGAGTATGGTCGAGATGGGTACATTAAGTTATTTCTTTATTCCAATTTTTGTTATCTAACTCTCAATTAGTCTAACATCTACTCGCTGTTTTCTTGCGCCCGGGCACATGAGAATCAGCCTTGCAAATGAGCTCCGTGCATATGGCATGGCACACAAGGGCATGGCAACGTCCGACGCCACCTTCAACGTGGACAACCCGCTGAGGCGACAAAGAACCCGACAATCCACCCGCATCACAAATTACGTCCACGACAAGGGAGGTTCGTGGGCCGAGACTTGATCCAAAGGACACCTATTGATGGAGAAAGCGTCATGAGGAGTGGAGGCGGCAAGATGCATGGACGACCGGATTGGTGATGGTCTCTCCCGTCCGTAGGTCTAGCTCGCAGTTCGATCTCGAGATAGGGGCACGAGCTCAGCCCGCCCATACAACGGCGCCCACCATTACGGAGAGCTTTACGAGCGGTTCAGTTATTTCTTCTCTGCGTCCATTGACATTTTCATATGTTTGCTTTGTATTCTAATGTGTAGATCAAATATTGTAGGCTCCACCATGCAGAGGGCCGAGCGAGAGGCAGGTAGAAGAGGCGTGAGGCTACCGATGAGCAGATGCAAAGGATGGTCGAGGCCCACCGTAGGTAGATGGATGCGATACAAGAGGCCCACAATCGCCAGATGCCTCCGCTTCAATACATGCACTCTTGGTCACGCGGTGGCGCCACAGCGCAACTCCCTCCACTACCGCAGTGTACTTGCCTCACCTCGATCGGCTACTATTTCTCCAAAGTGAGCTACTCTCGCTATTCCTCCTCTTTTGTTTCTAGTGACCTACAATGACTTCATATAAATGCTCAAAACCTTACATTCATTTCTCATCATGGTATACAACTTATAAATGTTAGCAAAACCAAGAATGACGAGAATTCGAAAATGACTTGTACAAATGACTCGTATTATCATTTCTCACTTTAAATCCTACGCAGAATCTATCGGCGACATCAAACGAGTGGTCGCCGCCAGTTCAGCAGAGTCCTTGGGGCGGATGCAGTGGGTGCCGCCGCCCTCGGCACGTTTCGCCTCACAGCGCCTCACAGCTTGGCCGAGGATGATGACACACACAGCGTGCGGGGACAGCAGCGAGACGGTCGAGTCGAGTTCCGATGATGACGCTAGTGAGTTCGTGAACTACGCACCTTTTATTTGCATTTGGACATTTGTGAGTTGCTGGACCTTTGTGACTTCCACTTCGTGCCTTGTACTTGCATTTGGACTCGTTATTTGCATTTGTGGACTATGTGATGAATATTACCTGCCTGTGATGATTATAATATGCCTGCGATGAATATTTTCTGCCTGTGATGAATATTCTATATCTGTGATGATTTCTGTGATTTGTGGGTTCTTTTGATGCTGCTGCTAAATTTAAAAAAAGAAATAGGTTTTGCCGAGAGCTAAATGCACCGCTCTCGGCAAAGGTGTGTGACGTGGCTGCCTGGGACGCGCCTTTGCCGAGAGCAGGAGCCACGTGGCTCTCAGCAAAGGAGCGAGCCGTGGGACCATGCGCAGGCCTCTGCCGAGAGCGGTGGTCCCCAGCTCTCGACACAGGCGCCCTCTTTGCCGAGAGCAGGAGCCACGTGGCTCTCGGCAAAGCCGCGTGCCGTGGGGCCATGCGCAGCTCTCAGAGTGGTGGTCACCTCCGGCCTCAGAGCCCGCCTTGCCGAGAGCTCTAGACCCCGGCCTCAAGAAAGAACTCCGGCCCCACGCCAGAACGGGCGTGACCGTGACGCGAACGCCTGCCGAGGGCAGTGGGCCTCGGCACATATCCGCCGAGAGGATGTCCACTCTCCAAGAAAGAGGCCTTGCCGCCTGTGTGCCGAGAGCTCTTTTGTCGAGTTTCCTCTCGTCAGAGCCTCTCGCCGAGAGGAAAGGCCCTCCGCCGAGAGTGAGCCGCCTCGGCAGCGTTCGATTCCGGGTGAAATGGAGGTACCATCAGGAGCGGAGTTAAGACATGTTTGCTAGTGTCGATGATTTTTAGAAGATCAGTGGGAAAGTAGTGTTAGGGCAGTCCTAATGAAAGAAACTGGCACGGTTTCCATGGCACAAGAAATCATCTATAGAAATTATCTTCCACGGTAGTGTCTTCGAGTAATAATTGTTTTCTCTTTCTCTCTTTCAACTCTAACTTCTTCCTCCAATGAGAGAGTGTCATGAGTCCTCTAGAAACTAGTAGTTTCTTCCCAATGTAATTTCATGGTTTCTTGGTGTATTGGTTCAAGAGAAGACTTGGTTTCTTCATGAAGAAACCATTTCTATAATTCTCCATCTCTTTCTTCATTAAATAAGTTGTAACATCACCATTTTAATTAATTGACAAGTTATTTAAGAGAGATATAAACTACCATTAATACACCATTGGAAGTGCCCTTATGCAGTGGAGTGACGAGGCACTGACACTGGTCATCTGAAGGCCTGTGCACTTAGGCACTGACACTGGTCATCCTAAGTTCATCTCGAATAGGCACTCTGCAGTGTGCACTTTTTTTTTTGAGGGCAACTCTGCAGTGTGCACTTAAACAGTCCCCCGAAGGCCCTGCCAATGCAGTCGGAATGAATTGGGTTTGCATGCTTCTAAAAAAACTTTGATTTGCATGAATACAAATAGAAGCCACTCTTGCAACTGCTTGCATTGGTTGTACCGTCGGTCAGTACTCACTAGGAAAAAGTCTACATCACCCCTCAATTATGGAGTGTGGACTATGTAACTACCTATGAATGGTTTATATCATCTTCAACTTTTGAAACCCGGCAAATTACCCTTGAAGCTTTTTTTGAAAAATCATAGTAAATCATATAAAATTCATAAAATAGAAAATTCAATTATGTTGGACTCCAAATGAGTAGATCTACACAGTGAACATATGATATGATATGCTTTAGTTTATTTTTTTTGTTGTAGCTTTAGATCTATGATTTTCTTAATAGCTGTAAAAAAATTGTACTAAAGCATATCATATTATATGTTCATTGTGTAGATCTACTCATTTGGAGTCCAAGACAATTAGATTTTTTATTTTATGAATTTTCTGTGATTTACTATGATTTTTTAAAATTACTTTAGAGGGTAATTTGATTAGTTTTGAAAAATTTAGAGAGTGATATAGACCGTTTCATAAGTTAGAAGTTACGTAGTTCACCTCTTATAGTTGAGGAGGCGCGACGACTTTTTGCACTACTACAAGCTCGGTTTCGTAGACAGGTTAGGGGCGGTTATCGGGTTTTATAACCGAGCTCGTACCGCGGTAAATGACCGGTTTACCGCGGTTTTGTGAACCCTGCTCACTATAACTCGTCGTCGTCCGTTTGTTGCTCTCGCGAAGTCGCGAACCATGCATGTGAACATGTCCTCCATCGCCGTCCTACGGTGAGCCAGGCCGTGACAATACAGACCGTGCCAAAAGTCGATTTGGACCGGTCGTCGGACGGTCGTCGCGTAGCGGACGTCGGACGGCTCGTGAGCGTAGTGACCGTCTCCGAGGCGGGCGTGGATCGCTCGTCCTCCGCCAAGAGACCACGCTGCCACGTCGCGTCCTTCTCGTCCATGCATAGCAGCCTATGCGCCCGCACCGCGGGCACCCGCCCTTTCGTGGGGGACGTGTGCTTATTCTCTCACAGTAACTGCGAGCAAAAGTTGATGTTGATGGATCCCCCGGCGTGGAATGGAAGCTGCTTTTTTCTCCACCGTCGGCGATGGAGGGCGTGTTTTAGTTCTCTAAAATTTCACTACCTACCTGTCACATCAAACTTCAAACACTAATTAGGAGTATTAAATATAGATTAACGATAAAATCCAATCCACAACTTTTATCTTAATTTTCGAGACGAATCTAATAAGCTTATGTCATGATTAGACAATATCGTGCTACAGTAAACAATCTCTAATGACGAATTAATTAAACTTAATGGATCCGTCTCGAAATTTCTCGTCCATTCATGTAATTAGTTTTATAATTAGTTGATGTTTACTACCGCTAATAGAGCTGAAAAGACACCCCTAAAATTTTAGGAAACTAAACACACCCGAAGTTTTGGAGCATCACACTCCGCCTCCACAGAAAATCAAACACAAACAGTTAAGTTTGCGTCGAGGCTGTCATCACATTCGAAACAGGAAAAATCAAATGATGCGATATCCTTTTCAAACGTAAGGCGGCGACGTGGCCACGCAACTTTTATTGTTAACTAGCAGTTGGGGCGCGCCCTGCGCGCCCGCCCTAAAAAATGTTGAGGCGGCCAATCAAAATGATGGTCAGAATAATAGCAAGTGAGTCTTAAAAAAATGAACAGCCAATGGGCTTCTAATCATATCCCACTAATAAACATTTTTTGGGCATTTAATGAATACATAAATATTTATCACCATGTATGCTTTCTCATACATAAACATTCATACTTCCAGTGATCAGCTCGCAATCTTTCTTTGTGGTCTTCGTTGGAAAGAAATAATACATGGGTAAACTTGTGAATGAAAACCATAACTTTTTCTTGTCTCTGCAATGATTGTGAACAATTCGCAATCTAACCATAAAATTCTAGGAAAGACAATTGGGCACCCTGGAAAAAAAAGCAAAATAATGGGACAAACAATATGGAAGCTGTTCTTTTCCTCAACATAATAGGAGTTATGTAGTGATATTAAAGAATAACTTGCATTATAGCCATCTCTCCTTTGCATCTCCCTACACAAATTAGAAGCACCCATTTTAAGAACCAACCAATGCATATAACGGTAATGGAACTCAAATGAAAAAAGGGCAAGAACAGATCAACTATTAGCCATGCAGATAACTAAAATCTTCAGGATTGCACAATCAGACCAACCTTTATCTCTAAATCCCATTGTCCTTATTGGGAAACTTGTTCATCCAAAGTTCATGGTAGAGGGAAAATATTGCTAAGTTATTGCATATCACACATTGATAGACAAACATACCTATAACTATAATTCACATATTCAGATAAATGCAAAGAAGAGCGTTCAGAAGTACCATTCCCCTGCTCGGCCATGAGCCAGAATATTGAAAGTAATAGCAAATTACTTCACCCTAGCAATCATCCTAAATTTAACATTTTCACTTACTGTTTTAATTTGCAATTAAACAGCAAGAGCAATTCATTCTCTCTCCTAACATATCATTTCTTTCTCCACCCCCTCCTTCTCATATAGCAATACTTTTATTTGTGAGTTACTAAATTCAATATGCCAAATCGCATATGACAATCTGAATGTAGGAAAAAAAAGTGAAATTACACGTTTATTTGTCCAATCATCAGATACTTGTTCCAGCAAATGGGGAAGTAAAAGCTTAGCCAAAGCCTTTTTACAAAATAAGTATTCTGTCATATGTACCTGAATGCATGGTGTGTTGAACTTCAGGCAAAGCTTCAAGCCAAGGGAGAGGTGTAGAACTTCATGGTGTAAAAGGTAAATGATCTGACTAAATTGAAGAGCACTAAACTGATCTGACTGCTCCTAGAGCACAAGAATGCAACAAATGCAGGTTAGTTATCAGTTTCCATGAAAAGGTAATGCATAGATATCCTCTACAAATTTCTGGCACACATCAAAAGGTAATGCAAATTGCTAAATTGAGTAAACAAAGGTATAGCAAGCACTTGAAACAATGTTGTTCGACAATTTATATGTTTGAGGAGTCAAAGATGGTCTTGAGATCACCTGAATGTTGAAATGCATCAGACATAATATCCCCATGCTATTAGATACCATAGAGGCACATCTATGTCTAATACCTGTCAGAGTAACTGTCTTGTCTTATTTTGGTGCAAAAATAGATACGGTTACACATAATAGGAGGATACATAAGAAAATGTTGCACAGATAGCCAGAATTTCATACCCTTGGGTGAAATATAGCCAGAAATAATTGCTCAAGTGTTTGCACAGCTAACATTGGACATGACATTACCTTGTGAGTTCGGACTCTACTCCATAAGAAATGGTAACCAATCTGCCAGAGCGAGCATCTATTAGTGACTTAATAACGCTGGAGCCCTTATTTCAAAATTTCAGTGATACTTGGTATGAGAGTATGAGACATATTAACCTGTAATCAAAACATATTTCCGAAATCTTGCAAATACATATGGCATTGGTTAGAAAATTCTTAGTGACTCAACAAAACATCAGTGGCTAAATCTGAAAAGAAAAACTAACAATTCAGTGAGCACCTTACCTTGAAGGCATTTCCTCGAGCAGCTGATGGGCGTTGTCCATGTTGACACCCACTCCAGCTGTTGGGGCAGTAGCCAGAACGCTCTACGTCCTTGGAGGTCGAACACAAGTGCAGGGGAGCTGTGCTGCGCTTCCGCCGCAGCCGCTCTCTTGGCCTCCCCATGGACGTGGGGTGAAATCGTGAAGAGGAGGGAGGTGCAGGTGGGGTGAAGAGCGGGGACGCGGAGCGCAGCGACATGGAGCAGCGGCTGCCTCTGACGAAGAGGAACACCGCCGGACTCCGCTGAAGCCGCGGTACTCAAGGCACCCATCGCGGAGCCCGCTCCCCTTGGCGGGCGCCCGGCCGAAAAATGAATTGGTGAACAAAAAGCCTCAGGAACTGGAACGACGACCGGATCGAAGGAACCAACAGCGCCCCAATCGAATCGATCAGCACAGAAATGTCAATCACCATCCATGGCATTATGGCAACCTGCACATCACAAAGCACAATCAGCAAGATCCCCAATCCACCCAAAAGAACAGCCAGGAATGAACACCACAGCCAACGGCACGCACACAGGCTCAAAGAACGATCTGGTGGAAGAAGACAGCAGCGCAGCGCACCAAACGGACCAACACGGCAGCCTCAAACGCCCCTGCGCAGAACAAAGCAGAATCAATAGAACCTCCAATAAACCAAAGGAAGGGACGGAAACAGAATCAGAGGCTACGAACGGAAAGACACGCAGACAACCTTGGAACCCAACCGAACCCAGCAGATCGAGAGATGGAGCAACGTCCCGGCAGATCCACAGGCGGAGGCGAGGAAGGAATTTTTTGAGCAAGGCGCACAGCACCCTGGAGGAGGAGGAAATGGGAAGGAGCCGAAACAGGAAGAACAAACAACCATGCCGCGAAACGCCGGAGTTGCAAGGGAGGAGGCATGGCGGCCGTCGTGCCTGTCAATCCCCCTGGGTACGGAGGAGAGACGGGACAGGGGGCAGGCGAAGGGGAGGGCGGCCCGGGCAGGCTGCATCCGCGACCGCGGCGACTCAAGAGACGCGGGGATCACTTAGTACGGGCCACGCGAGCAATCGAACGGCGCAGCATCAAGGGGTGACGCGGCACCTCTCCCCGGCCGCGCCACCCTTGCGTCCTTCAATATGTAGACTAGAACAATTCGGCGCGCGATGCGTGCCATATCGAAAGCGCACTCCATCGTGATCAAAATTAACAGAATCAAAAGAACACTAACATGGAAAGTATACTAACACATCATTTGTCCCGGCCGAATTGATTAAATAACATGGATCAGTGCGTCAACTGCATTACTCAATTTCACCAAACCTAGTGTGGTGTGTCTTTAGTTACAAAGGTTCTTGCCAAAACAACAAACATTTTTTAATACCTCTCTCAAACTGGAATACAATACAAGTTTGTGCTACATGACTATCTAAAACACACGAGCATTTCCAGCAAGAAAGACAGGTTGTTAGCCCTCTTTTTTTTTTTTTGTCTCAACCCTGAATCATTCCACATCCACCAGAGACAACCAAAATGTAAGAACATGTTATCTGTACTAACAAAGATCTATGCAAAACATTGCACGCCACCATTGGAAAAGAAGGTACACTGGCAAACTATCAGCCGCCGATTTACCCATCAAAGAAGGGATCCACTAATGGCATTTTACCCATCAAAGAAGATACACTGCAAACTTACCAAGGAAGATTTCTTTCCCAACTGCCGGCCACAACCTACAAACCCAATACACAAAAGTAAAGCGTGGCTCAGTCAGAGTTAACATTCGACCACAAGTGCGAGCACAAGTTAAAGAAGCAAGCAATCCCGATTGGATTAGTGGAGGAAACAGACACACCTATTCGCCCCTCCCAACTCTCGTGTCATCACGATCGCCATCACGGCGAGCACACCCACAAGGTCCCTCGAATGGTTACAAAATTATTGGCATTGTTTGTGTGCATGGTGGCTAATGGCACCTTTAACCCCTCACTATGCAAACATGGAGAGATCTAAACATGAAGCAAGTAACAAAGAACCAAATCGAGGAGAAGCAAATGCATTCAAGACTGGAGGTCCTTGAGGCAATGGAGACCTTTTAGCATCATTTCCATGCACCTTCCTCATGAGAGTGATTCGTGCTTTTGATGTCTTCCGTGTCGACACTTGAGTTACATGACCGCAGCTTTCACGATCTTTTATCGAATTATAATAATCTCACAAATTAAGCTATGCACAATTGAAAAAATACATGTGCATCTTATTTTCCAAAGATCAGCCAACTAAAATATTGATTTCTAAGCTCAAATTTTATAGAACATTTCGATATAATAATATGAGTTTTGCAAGTCACGGTATTAAACGATCCTCTGCATCGATAGGAGTGAAAAAACAAATCACTTCATCGATGGTAAAGGCACAAATCTGATAAATCACCTTGAAATTCACTATTTCCATGGTATTTGCACAGATGCATGAGTAAGCTGATGTGGCCTCACATGACAACTATTTTCAGCTACTCTAAAATTCTACTACCTACACAAACCTAACACACCTCTCGAGTACTTAAAAAACTGGCTGCATTGAACATCAATACCCATAGCAGATGATCCTGTGTTTGAATTGCGGTACCAATTTGTTTTCTATTTCCTTTACAACTATTAATTAACATAATCGTGCAAGTTTCATATGTGCAAAAGCATCCTTACACCATTTAATAGAAAGAAGAATGTTGTATGAAGTAAGGAAACTGATGTCACCTTTGCAAGACTATAGGAACCATCCGGTAGTTTCATATGTTGCTTGTTATATAGGAAAAGAGAAACCATCTAATAGTGAGGCTAACCTTTTCTTTGTAGTGCTCTTACGTGTTTGGGTTACAAAACCATCTGGTGCACCCATATTAATATCGTGGTCAAGAACTGCGGTGAAGCATGCCGTAAAAGAACCAGCGTTAAATGAAGAACGGATCAATAAACCATAAGATGTGACTACAAAATGTAGACAACTGGTCCGACCACAATGACACAAGTCAAGTATGATTCGGAAATAAAATCCGAGCATAATACGTACCTTAGCAAAGGTGAACTAAATTATTAACTATTGAAGAATTATCTAACATCTTTCTCCTTAGCATGTGTATTATCTTTATGTATGATTCCAGGTTCTGCGAACTGCATGAAGCATATAGAAATGAATTACCGCAGACCAACCTGAAAATGAAAATGATTTGGGTGTTACCTCGAGCCCGCTTCGTAGATGAAAGCAAAGCAACACAAGCCCAAGGCGTGAGTAATAGATCAAAACCTGGTCAAATATGGATAGCGGTCGACCTTCCTTCGCTTACACGAAAAGATATAATTCACCATTATCTAGCATAATAATATAGGATCCCTTTGTATATTTTCAGCACCTTTCAGAATACTTTTGTCTCGGGCATAAAACTATTTTGAACAAATAATTTGGACAATTAGTTCTCATATTTTCTGCAGTGGTAAGCAAGAATTAGAAATGCAGCCTTATGTGACATCGATGCTTGATGAGGGTATTAACTACAATATATTCTCACCTAGCATTCACATATGTACTATGTTGGTTGTTACCGTATTATTCTAGCAGCATATATATCCCAATTGGTGGTAACCATAGTAGCAAAATTAGAAGCACAAAGATCGCCTTGGTCACCTACACTTGTAGTCAAGTCGCCCGGATACTCAATGCCATCATCAAGCATGTAGACCTTGTCCGTCTGCACCTGTGAAATCGATCCCCAGAAGTAGTAGCATTTCAAACTAAAGCAGCCAAGCCTATTACACAACAAGAACAATGCAATCGACCTTTGCGAATTCTTGGAAGGCAAAGAGCACATGAGGCATCTCAGCGGTAGCTTTGAAGCGGCGGGTTCAGCAAGGGAAAGATCTAAAAGCAAGCATATAAATCTTCATTATTATAGGCAAAGGACCAAGATCTAAAAACAATCTAGAGTCGCTTCGAATGTAAACAAAAGTTCCAACAGAGGACAATTAGATCGAGGCACTTGCTGGAAAAAATCAGAGCTCGAGCGAGAGGCTAAGGGGAGACGGACCTGGGAGGAGGCGTGGTTTGTGCATCTTGCAGAGCTTCATGTCGTCGCGGCCGTTGGTCCAGCGCCAGCTGGAGGGAGGCGGCGGCCGCGGCGCGACAAGTAGGTCAGCAAACGCGGAGCGCAAGAATCGAGTAGCTTTTCATTTCTCCGATGGATAAATGTATCTCGCCAGTAGCATGTTCTCTGTGACCTTCCATATGCTTGATTCACCTTCGCACAACATTATTTGGAAGCTTTCCTTAACTTGTTTCTATTCATGTTACTCAATATGTTTCCCTTTGTTATGGAGGGGCATTTTTATTTTTTAATGTTGAAGTTACAATGTTTGGATGTTCTTTATTTATTTACATCTTTCCATCGTTGTAGCATGCTCTCATTATCTCCACCGCCTTTGCAGATGTTTTGTAGTTTGCTTCTTTTTATAATCAAGAACCCAAGGACGCACTCAAATCTTTGTTGTTGCAACCATATACCAAAGCACAAGTCTTTTATGTTGTTTTTCTAGAACTTTTGGCTACTATCCGACAAAAAACAAGGCTGATTTCAATCTTTTTATTAATCTAGTAGTCCTCAACATCGACTTCGCACCATGAAATGCTATTTTTCCTGCATAGATTTGGTGTTTTTAAGTTAAACACAAATAATTGGCACATAGTGCTCTACTCAGTTGTTGCTTTTACAATAGCAAGAAGTAAATTAAATAGCAAGATTAACTCAAGAATTCTTGTACTCATATTTCTTGAAGGAAACAATCTGCTTTCTTATCATCAACCTTTTCTCATCATTAAACTTTTCTTATCATTAAAATTGTTCTTTCATGTTCTTCTTCTTTCAAAAAAAATTGCTCTCGTGATAAAATTTCCCCCCTACTATATCTTTATTTCCATTCGAGAATGGGACACTCATCTAGACATGTGATTTTTGGTCTTTGAGCGGAAAAGATGATAGATTTGGATCTCACACTCAAAAGATAGCAAATGGATCTATAAGCGGTAGCATCTTGTCGCTTCGTGAAAGGGTCGAAAGCAAGATAAACTTACGGGAAGCAAGATAACCATCGAACCATGCGCTCTCTCGAGCACGTAGTTGGAGGCGGAGGGAGAGATTAGGATCCACCTCAGTGTGGCCACGGAGGCGAACAGGAGGGCGCGCTGCGAGTGGGTAAAACAACACGCCAACCAAGGTGCCGATACTCACCGAGACGAAGGTGGGTAAAATCGACTTGTGTAGAGGGCGTTGGCGGCGTCGTGGATGCCATGCAGCACGACCGTTCACGGCTGCGAGCGCCCTCGGATCCGGAGGAGGAGCGCCGTGGTGAGGCGAGGAGGTGGCGCCGCCCGGGCCACGACCCTCAGGATACAGAGGAGGAGCCCATCAAGACGAGCGAGCCCACCACCGGGAGGATGAGGACGATGGCACGGTCTGTGGGCGCGGGGAAGATAGAGGAGAGGATGGAGGCTAGCGGGGATGGGCGCGGAGGCGTTGGCGGCCTGAGGGAGGAGGTCGAGATGGGAGGCCATTGCAATTCCTAGAAACTGAATGGATCTTTCTGCAAAATGAGCAAGCGGGGGCGCGGGAGCGAGGCGGGCGGCCGAGCGCGCGCTGCGCGACACGTAGGCCGTCAAACGCGGGGAGCGCAAGAATCAGGGGTAGCTTTTCATTTCTCCGATGAGAACACGTACTGACGCTCGCTGTTAGTTTAGGCCGCCCGTTTTTTTTCATCGAAAGCAACAGCAGCGCGCTCGCGGCAGCGCCCGGGAAACGTTCTCAGAAAATTGCAGGGGCGCGGGTGGTATCCCCTGCGATTGACGCCACCGAAGATCTATCTCAGCGCGTCGTCGGAAGACGGCTGACCTCAAGACGTCACCCTACACGTCATCCCGTTTGGCCCGGTCCAACCCCGCGGGACCCCCGTCAAGCAAGCTCCTTGGGCCGCAAGCTCTCTTCAGATCTCGAGCGGTCAAGCCAACCAATCACCGAAATTAATGGAGTATCTCACTGCCGCGTTGACATGTCAGCGTCTCCCAAAACACCCCGTCCACCACTCCGCCCTGCACCGGACTCTCTCGGACCCAGAGCAAAAAGCAACCGACCCCACGGTGTCAGCGTAACGAAAGCCTGCTTTAACACTTGACAGCTCGTCCGTCCCCTGGACCGGGTTCACGAGAAACGTCCTCGATGACGGGACAGTCCACCCCCCTCACGTCTATAAATGGCGGCCTCGCCTCCGCTCCGATGGGAATATAGCAATAGCACAAGCCGCAATTAGCCCCCGACCTCCGCGAAAGCAGCGCGCGCCTTTGGATCCAGAGCTCTAGACTGTTCCCGAGTTCTCGACTTCTCCCCACCCCCCACCTCGCGCCTCCAGCTTCTCGTCGAGCCGCGGCAGGCGAGACCATGTGCCCCACGGGGAGGTACCTGGGCCTCGATATCTCCGCCGTCGCGGGCGCCGCCGGCGACCTGAGGCCGGCGTTCGACGTCCTGGACGCGGACCGGGACGGCCGCATCAGCCGGGAGGACCTCAAGTCCTTCTACGCCGGCGACCGGTTCGACGACGACGACCTCGCGGCCATGATCGCGGCAGCCGACGCCGACCGCGACGGCTTCGTGCAGTACGACGAGTTCGAGCGCCTGCTGGCCGGCCGCGCCACGCACGCCGCCTCTGCCGCCGCCGCGGGGAGCCGGTCCGCGATGGAGGACGCGTTCCGGCTCATGGACCGGGACGGGGACGGCAAGGTCGGGTTCGAGGACCTCAAGGCGTACCTCGGGTGGGCCGGGATGCCCGCGGCCGACGAGGAGGTACGCGCCATGATCCGCGTCGCCGGGGGAGGGGACGGAGACGAGGGCGTCGGGCTCGAGGCGCTCGCCAGAGTGCTCGCCGTCGACTTGGAAGGCATCGCACTCTGAAAACTCCGAACTGATTGCAGATCACCGTGCGTTAATTTTCCGTGATTCTTTTTGGCGTTGGGTTTTGGTTGGTGACAGTGACACCGAGGGATGGGATGTGGTTGGTCTGTGGTTGGTTCACGAGGGCCTTTAGCCGTGTGCGTGTTTGTATTGTAGTACCTGCCCCTTTCCTTAAAAAAAAATGAAAAGTTCTGCCCATTGAGATGTTTTCAATATTCGCTTTTTCTTGTCGAAATGATGAGGCTCTTGCTCGACCGAAATTTCTGTGAAAGATTCCCACTTCAATTCTCACACCACACGAGATTGAAAGCCACCTGTTTATTTTTCTTTCGAGGAAATTACTAGGAGTAAGTCTGAAACGGGGCTTAAATTCAAATGTAAATGTGACAGTGCCGAGTTCCCAGCTCCGTGACAGGGCAGCACGTTGTAGAAACTGTTGAAAGATCATCTTGGATTCGAAGCAGATTTTGATTTTTTTTTACACACTCCTGACATTACAAAACAATATCTAGCCCTTATCGATCTTTTTGTTAACTTTTTGTTGGCGGTTTGGTATGACTGTGACGGATCTGCGGTCCTACCAGCCAACAGTACTGTACGATCATGTTGCGAGAAAAATTCTAAGTAATAAAAGAATACTAAATTAGAGCTTATAAAGGAACAGTGAAAAAACACTATTGCCCATCACATTTATCACATCTTCTCTTACAAGAAATAATATTTCAGCACTAATCATTTGCAACTTCATTATTCCTTTTCAACCAAAAGAACAGGCTCTGAAGCATGATCGTATTTGATCCGGGGGCGGGCGGAGTCCGTGATGGAGCGGGAGAGGCTGCAGCCCCATCTACTGCCTATAACTCCATCGAAGTCCCTGCTAAGAGCATCTATACTCTTCATTTTCGACTCTTTATTTAAATATATATTTACCTTTTTATAAATATTTCATTGCATATTAAGCATCTCACGCCAACATACTATTAATGTTTACTCTTATACCCGTTCATGCGTCGCCTAACCCGACTTGACCATGTGACGGGTCAGACATGGATCAGAACCTGAAAAAACTCAACTCAACCCGATTTAAAAAAACGAATTCAACCTGACCTAACCAATAATTTCGACCCGACAATTCGGACAAACCCGACCTGACAAACGATTTGCTCTGACCCACTCTTCAAACTCTCCTTCTCATCACACTGACGCACGGGTCTCGCACATCATCCCACACTTGGCAAGCCAAGGGCTAGTGAGGGGGGAGGAGTAATTTGGAGAGCTGGATGGCTTGGCGTGTTGGATGGCTAGCCTGTTGGAGAGCAATTTAATGTTGAGTAGCCAAAATTTAGCTTGACGAACCATTTAGTCAGTCTTTTGGAGATGATCTAAGCTCCTCCTACAAATTTGAGGAAAAGAAGAGGGAAAGGAGAGGTTGAAGCTAGAGGAGGAATAAGAAGCTCCCCTACACCACATTCTTAGATTCACCACTGATTCGATCCCTCATCCACTTCAGATTTTTACTTGCTTCAACCCAGCTAAACCAACTAAAGTAACAAAACATTGAAATACTTCTCATTAGAAGAAGAGGGAAAGGGAGGGGCTGGAACTTGAGGAAGAAGAAGGAACCCCTTAGATCTCATTCCTAGGTTCACCACTGATTCAATCTCTCGTTTACTCCAAATCTTTATTTGCTTGAACCCAGCTAAACCAGCTAAAGTAGCAAAAGACTGAAATACCTCTCCTCGGAAAACTACTCCGCCCCTCCTCATCCATCCACACCTGCACTGTCCATTCCTCCCAATTCGTATGAACCCACAACATTATTGCCAGTTTGCCACCATGCCATGTTGCCTCCCATTTCGCCGCGCGAGGGCACCCGTGTTTGCACCTCTAACTCTGTTAGCAATACACGTCGCCACCTCTCATGTCATTGGCTCCCCTCCTCCTCGTTGTCGTTACTAGCACGATTGGGTTAGCAGCATCCGCGAGCTTCGCCACCCGCCACGTCCTCCACCGACCCACTTGGTGTTACCGTGACGTACTCCCGACACAATTCGATCTGCACCAACTTGTTAGCTCCAGCCTCCAGATCTCTAAGGTCAGTCTCAATGAGGATTTCATAGAGAGTTTGATGACATTAAATATCATCATCAATTTTACTGATGTGACGACAAGAGAGAAGAAGACGAGTTTCATCCTCATGAAACTCCACTGGCACAATTACCTAGTTTGCAGTCTAGGTAACTGTGTAATAAAATTGTGCACCGAGACTAGTCTTAAACTTCTTACATAAAACATTTGGGAAATTTTACTTGCATGTGGTTATTTCTATGCATTAGGTATTTAAAAAAATAACAGTAGCTATCCATTCCAATTTCATTTATGTCTCGTTTGGATTTTTTAGAACTGAATTCCATTCAAATAATATATTCGTAATCTAGACATAAATTATTATTAGACAACATTTTCATCTTGTTAATTATTAGTTACACATTAGAAACATAGTACGAGATCTATAGAATCAATTTTCATCTTCCACCCGTATGAATCTAAAATAAATTTATATCTAAATTTTGAAAAATTGTGAAATGTTACATTCCAAAACAAATAATCTACTCCTTAAGGAGATTTCAAATCCCTTTGAAATGAAGGAATCCAAACGGGATCTTCAAGCAAAAATAGAGTTTAGTACTACAACATCACAAGACAAAAATGCTTGCATATGGATTTACATGACCACCCAACAAAAGGGTTAGTACTCCTTGTATTGCAAACATCGCATCATCAACTAGGAATTACAATTTACAATGCACGTCGTCAAACAATGGAAATGATTTTTTCTTTCCCTCCAAGGAATGATCAATGTTTTTTTTAGGACAAGGAATGAATCAATGTTAGCAAGTTTCGTTTTAGCGCACGTCGAATCTCCCATACCGTTGACATTGCTTTGCAATCAACAATCTCATGCTCCATGACCGCTTTTCTTTTGGGTTAATTGGTTCTGTGCCATTATAAATATCGTGTTTTTGAAGAATGCCATTACTATTCAAGTAACCGCGTCAGTGCCATTACAATTTCTCAGTTGTTTGAAAGATGCCATTATGTACGCGAAACAACATATCGGGCCCACTTGCAAGCATACCGGGGGCTCTGTATTTTCGTATGGACAAGATTGCCCCTTACTTACCTCTCTCTCGTTCCACTGACGTGTGGGACCCACACGTCAGGGTTGTCTTCAATCTCCCGTTCATCTGCATGATGCCGTGGGGGCAAGCGACCAAGGGGGAGGCGCAGAGCACACCCAAGAACACACTCGGCAAGGAGGCGGCTGAGGCGGACGGGGGGCTTGAGAGCCCTGCACGGCGGGACGAGCTCAGCCTGCCGGCTGGCGGCGAGGATCTTCGATTTCCGCCCGTATGGGCCATGGATGGCAATGAGGAGAGGTGGAGGGTGGAGCCTACGAGGTGTGGAAGGTCCGGCAGGCGATTTGAAGGTGGCGCAATGGAGGCATGGATTTGGTCGGCGGGTTGTTCGCGCTCGCCTCGCCGTCGCATGCGTCCTCCACCTTCCGCGCCGACGAGCTCGTGCCGGAGGGTAGCGCCGGGGATGGGCGGCCACGTGTCGACCTCAGGCCAGTGGGCGAGCTGACTCGACCACGGCGCCGCCGCCAGCCAGCGCCTCCTCGCGTAGGCTGGCTGCACTCACATGCTGTTTGGGCAGCGGTGGCTTGGGGCGGCGGGTGTTGAGTCTGTTGAGAGGAAGAAGGAAGACCAAGGTTGAAGATGAGGGCAAAAATGACATTTCTCTCTCCATCTTCAGTCCAATACGTTTGCAAGTGGGCCCGATACGGTGTTTTGCGTACATAATGGCATTATTCAAACAAGTGGAAAATTGTAGTGACACTGACGCGGTTAGTTGAATAGTAATGACATTCTTCGAAAACGTGATATATTTATAATGGCACAGAACCAATTAACCTTTTTCCTTTTGTCGCTTAAAAAACACATGCTGTAACTATCAATACACGCATATATTTGCCTATACGCTGCCGCTAAAACAAGTACGCAACCTAAGGCAGGCATGAAACAACTCGCACACAACATATTATTGCAGAATTCAGACACTCTCACACACGAACATCCCTTGCTGCCCGACGGTCCTCGCTCAGTCGTTCTCCAAGTATTTTCTTCCCATGCACCCACCCCCCTCTTATGGGGCCTTGTTTAGATGGCTAAAAAGTAGCAAAAAAATCGCTTCAACTCATATGACTCAGAAGACTTTCGTTTGTATTTGGTAAACATTGTCTAATCATTGATTAACTAGGCTCAAAAGATTCGTCTCGTGACGTACAACAAAACTGTGTGATTAGTTTTTTTTACCTACATTTACTGCTTCGAACATACTCCCTCCATCCCTAAAAGAGTGTCGTTTTCGCTTCCCGAGAAACAATTTTGACTAAATATATAAAAAATATATATTAATATTTATGGTACAAAATTAATATCGTTAGATAGATATTTGAATCTAGTTTTTTATAAAATTTATTTCGAGACACAAATGTTGCACATATTTTATACAAATCTGATTCAACTTGTGGCACGAAAACCCACGACGACACTCTTTTGGGGACGGAAGGAGTATGTCTTTTGGTGTATTTAATGTGATGTGATGAAAAAAGTTGAAAAACTAGCAAATTTTTAGTAAAAAATTTGCCATCTAAACCAGGCCTGACAGTGATCGGCAACGGCAACGCATTTTTGTGTGATCGTCGTTGAAAACGGCAAAGATAAGGCCACACGGGGCCAACGTGTCCGCCACATGCATGACCAGCGCGAGCAGCAGCCGCGCACCGCGTCCACGGGCGGACGGGCCCACCCATCGCTCCACTCGTGCGCCGCAGCGGCGCAACCCCTAGTCCACGAGCCGCGTCCCTCCCACTCCACAAAAAACATCGCCCCGCCACGGCACGCTCCCGACGCGGCGAGCAGCCATGGCGCGGCACCTCGCGCCTTCGTCTGGAAGCCTCCACCGCCTCCTCGCGTCCCGCCACTACCCGCCCGCCTCCCAGGCGCCGCCTCCCCGCCCGCTCCTCCTCCCCAAGCCTCTATCTGCGGCTGCGCAGCTCCCGCGACGCGGGCGGCGCGGTGTCGTTGTCGCCGCAGCCGCCGCCTCCGCGCCGTCCCCCTCTTCTCCGGGGACGGAGGTGGCGGAGGGGACGGCATGGGGGAAAGTCTCCGCCGTGCTCTTCGACATGGACGGCGTGCTCTGCAACAGCGAGGAGCCCTCGCGCCAGGCCGCCGTCGACGTCTTCGCCGAGATGGGCGTCGAGGTCACCGTGGATGACTTCGTCCCCTTCATGGGCACCGGTTAGTGGTAACTACCTGGAGGTTCTAGTATCAGTGGCTATCTGCCAATGACGCCCCCGCATTGCTTTCTGTTTTCTCCCTTACTCGATTATCCACGACTCGCGACGGTAGCATCCTATGCTCGCATCCCCTACATTTCCGTGCTTCTTAAAGCAGTATACTCCGTATGACTGTGTGCTGCTTGACTGGAATGCTCCTGCACAGCACTGCCGTGATCCTACCGTAACTGGGATAGTTGCTACTTGCTACTAGCTGCCTAGCTCGATTGGCCCGTCCAAACTATTTATGCAACTCTAAACAGATTGGTGTGTCAGAATGCTTGTCACAGCCCACCGCGTTTATGGTCACATGCTTGCATGAGAATAGTTATGTCGCTATTGTTGAATCCTAGAAAGTTCTGCAGCTCCCAAGTTAATTAATATTTTAAGTTCCATAATTTGGGGATGCTGATACCATCATTTCATCTGATCCTAGGTAGCAGTAGTGGTTGGTAGTTTGTGCCTTTGTGGCATGTTGATAATAATCATCACGAGCTGTCATGCCTTAACTGCCTACTTTTCCAATTTCCATAGTTGGATGACCCTTCGAGGAAAAAAAAACTGTTGTCCACCAATCATATTATTGCAAATTCTTAAGTACAAAAATACATCCAAACCTCTCCTTCGTGTTTGGCAGGAAAAAGTGTATCTGAACCTTCATTTTTTTTGCTGGTACTGTGCTCTCAATGTGGATCTATTGGTTTAGGTGAGGCGAATTTCCTTGGAGGTGTCGCAAGAGTAAAAGGAGTAAAAGGCTTCAATCCTGAAAGTGCCAAGAAGAGGTTTTTTGAGATATATCTTGACAAGGTTAGATTATCAATGCAACCTCTTTTATCAAATTGTTTATCAGAATATGATCACAGCATAGTCAACAGCTTTGTTTTTGTCTGCAGTATGCAAAGCCAAATTCTGGCATTGGATTTCCTGGGGCGTTGGAGCTCATCATGGAGGTATTTGCAGCAAAATTAATAAAAAAAAATTTAGTCTAGTAAGTAGCAATGCTAAAAGGCTTGCTTTGTCCACACAGTGCAAAAATGTTGGTCTTAAGGTTGCTGTTGCATCCAGTGCTGATAGGATTAAGGTGGATGCAAATCTGGCTGCTGCTGGTTTGCCTGTGTCTTTGTAAGTGTTTTGTTCTGAATTGAATCACAAGAGTTAATGACATAATTGTGTTCACTTTCCAAAGATGACCTTTCTTTACCCCTCTTACGATTTATTCCGAATGTTACTTTGATATGTGGCCATATTAGTGTTTAGCCAACATACTCCATGGTAGGTCACCTGCTCTGACATATTTTATTAGTATCCTTTCATGATGCCATTCTTTGAGATACATTATTTTATTAGTACGCCTGTCATGATGCTAGTGCAAAATGTAATTTGCTTTAGACTTCGGCACATAATTTGGTGTGTGTGAGATGGCTATGTTTACCCTTCAATCAGTGACTCTTAAGAAATTAATTAGAGTAGATGATATAGATTGGGTTTAAATGGTAAACAACTGTCAGGGAGGAAGGAGGATCTGGATAGTGACGCCTTGGTGGTAGAAAGCCCAATTGAAAGAGGGAGATAGAGGAAAAAGGAAACTCAGGAAGGGGAGACACAAGGCTGATGAAGCACATGAGGGAGTAGCGGGAATGTTACTTTCATTGCTCATTGCCTAACCAAATAGAAGCACAGCTGCCTCTTACTCGGCAGCATCCCTAATAGCCCAATCAACAAACACTATCTCTAAGCAACCTGCAAACAAACAATCTTCATGTGGCTAACAAGCCATCCGCATGCATCTATGCCTACTACCAACTCACTAATAGATGCATCTAATAGCTAGCTATCTAATTGCAGAATGCAATGCATGCACAGCTGCTGCATACACAGGCCCTAGGCCAGTAGATGAGAGCATAGGAAATGAAAAGGCAAGGCAATTGGTGAAGGTAGAATAAGAAAGAAGGATGGGAAAGTGCTGCCAAAGTTTAGAGTGTATTACACTAGGTATAAAATGACTTACATTTTGGATTGAGGTTAGTTGATATTATAGATCTCTCATATGCTTGTCTAATTCTCTTGGAGCCTAATTAGATCTTCCTACATTATGGGTTTAAACTGAATGCAAGAAGTAGCCATGGATTTATTTTTGTCATTGGACAGACCCAAAGCCCAAAGAATTATGAACACAGCAACTGAACTTTGTTGCTATTATGATATTGTATACCTCTAGTAGACTTGAGGTGAACCACAACTGGTAGAATTCAATATACCACCTATGAATTCAGAGAATTCGGAAGATTTAGGTTGTGCTCATTATGTGGTGCTGATGGATCCATTTTGAATTTCAGATTTGATGCCATTGTTTCTGCTGATGCATTTGAAAATTTGAAGCCTGCTCCGGACATATTCCTGGCAGCATCAAAGAACTTAGGTGTTGACACAAGTGAGGTAAATTATCTTGTAAATCAGAATGGATAGTGGGCGACACCTTTTTGAAAAAAAATCCAGACATGTAGAGAACTAGTGGTGTGAAGGACTGTAGTTATCCTGTTGCAATTAGCTAATGGCTCTGGTTAATACGTTTGAATGCTTGCGGCTGTTCTACAACATTAGCAGTAATACCTAGATTATGTTGCAGCTCTGTTCCTAGCTGTCTTAGTACTAGTATAGTCTCAAACTTGTACAAGCAATGCCCGGCGGACACTTAGAGTGTGTCATGCTGTACCAAACTCTCATATGTGTTCTATTTTGTTGTCAGACATGAGGAAAACCAAAGTCTGTCATTCTAAGCGCTGATATGGAAATATTTAATATCCATTCCTTCTTTCATATTTTATTTGTTTGGATGATCTTTCTTTTTGCCAGTGCATTGTGATAGAAGATGCTCTTGCTGGTGTTCAAGCTGCAAAAGCTGCAGAAATGAGGTGTGCATTGGATGTTTTCCCTTCTGTCAGAAACATGCCTGCTTATTTTGATCATAAAGCTCAAGTTCTAGCAGTTTGACTCTTAACTAAATCTTTATAAATGTTACTGCAATGCAAGTGCTTTAAGTTCTGCCTTGTTTCACATCCTAAGTAGCTACTTTGATGTGCCAGTTACTTCCATGAAATTGCGTCCACATCCTTATTAGTCAGGATGCAGTTAATTACTCATGAAAAATATTCATTTACAGTACTTTGGTGGCCCTTTTGTTGCTCTAATGTACATTTTATTCCTTCTTTTAATATATTTTTCACAGTAGGGGCCTCCCCCGCTGTACAGTTCAAAAAAATTATTCATTTTAATAGTTCTTCCGGTCACCCATCTTGCAGGTGTATCGCTGTGACTACTACTCTAGAGGAAGACATGTTACAAGAAGGCAGTCCCTCACTCATAAGAAAGAACATTGGAGATGTTTCAATTAACGACATTTTGTATGGTGGTTCTAATGCTCGCCACAGTATGTAGTTCAAGCAAAATAAATTTTCGTGATTTCCTCCAATAACATATCTCTTGTATGAAAAATTGGGAATAAAAACTTTTGGATCTTCTTGCGCAAAACCATCACATTGGTTCTGATTGGCTCATATCATATGCTGCTTTTCTGAATTCTGGTTGAAACTTGTGGGTGTCCGTGTAGCCAAACTGATCTGGCCTGAACATATGTTGTAAATTGGTTATTTCATTGATAACGGAGTTTAGATACATCTCCTGTTGGTTGTACAAGAGTACTTGATGCTGATTAGAAGACAATTAATGCAGATGAAGGGGCAGAAAGTTCTGGGAATATTAGTTCCATAGGAAATGCTTCACCTGAGAATCTGAATGGGGCAACTGATGCTGGAGTATCTGGCACAAAAAGTTCTCCAACCTCAAAACCTGAAGGGTAAGGTCAGTTTCTTCCAAAAGGAAAGGGCTTAAATAGCTCTTGAGACTTGATTTCACTGTTTCCAATGCGCACTTACATCTTGTCTTATTTGAAATATCTTTCTGGGAATATGCTCTCCACACTAAAAAATTCCTGACTGAATAATTACCATTCAAGCTGTTATCTTTCCTTTGCATAGAGTTGTTTCCCATGTTCCAGAAATGTATTAGTGTTGTTCTAATATCTAAGTTACTATGTAGTCATGACTGTTTGAAAAGCATAATTTATGTAGTAAAGAATCCTGCAGGCTGTTGGGTTCTCGACGGGAAATATTGAGATACGGAAGTCTGGGAATAGCTGTTTCCTGTCTTTTTGTTGCAGTAAGAAATTGGAAGGTACAGTTGTTACACATCCAACTTGTTTCATGGTTCTTTTCTTGCCTCAGTTGATCCGTTAACGTGTATATTTACGGTGTTTATTTATAGCTTTGGAATTTTACACAATTGTACGTGTAAAGAAGTATTAGATTACATGCAAGTTCCATGTGGGAAAACACAGGGACAAGAAATAAATTGGGGCAGGCCTCTTGGGGATGCCAAAATACAGTATGGTTACTATCCTCCATCATCGTCCGGTTGTACTTGTACCACTAGGGTTAGACTTTTTATCGCGACCAGTGTACAGTTCGTAGTGGGCTAAAATGGTAAATACAGCTACCACTTAAGCTGCATAAAACTTTTCATTGTACACTAGCATGGCACTCGAAAAGAGACTGCATTTGTTAGAAGTGTGCTCCTTTTGTCTGGTCCTCACTTGGAAGTTCTAGTGGATTCTGGGTTTGACCTTTGTGGCACAGTTACTTGTATCACTCCATTTAAAGTAGTTGTCGTTTGAGGAAACTGATGCTGTAACCATTGCATTCTTTCCTGCTAACAATGTGCACATGTTAAGTGACTGAAGTTGCATCATTTAACAGGCATATCAATTTTGTCATCCTGGATCTGTGTGCATATTAATTGGGCTACAATTCTGAAATTGAGTAATTATCTACAAAAGGATCTTGATCTGCCTTGATTTCGTATTGAATGAAGCTGATAGAGGAAAGATTCAGTGTATTCCTCCAACCCTAGAAGGGTGGGTAGTATAGTAGCTGTACACATGGGCCTAGACTAGATGGGCCATGGGCCTCATATACATATACACTAACACCCCCCTAGTCTGAACTACCGGCGCAACGGAGTTCCCCCCGCAGTCACAACTAGCCACCCTTGGTGAAGATGTCGGAGTTCCCGCTACGTTGAGGCCGGAACTCAGAAAGTCGAGCGAGCGCACTTGTGAAGATGTCGGCGAATTGGGAGGTGGTCGGGACATGGAGGACCCGGACGTCACCGATAGCAACCCGGTCACGAACAAAGTGCAAGTCACATGCTTCCATGCCGCGATCTTTGAGCGGGTTGGTGGAGAAACGCCACGTTGTCGCATGATGAGCGTGCTCTTGGCGGCGGTGTGAAGCTCGGCCAAGAGTCGCCGCGAGCCACGCCATGCCCGTTAACCCACTCGCCTCGCACTCGGCGGGATAACCGGATGCCGCTGACGACCGAGACGAGTTGCCGCAGGAAGACGACATAGCCTGAGGTGGAGCGGCGAGTGTCCGGACAACCAGCCCCAGTCAACGTCGGTGTAGACAACCAGCTCAGCACGGGAGGAGCGGTGAAAGACCAGGCCGAGGTCAACCGTGCTACGAACGTAGCGGAGGAGGCTCTTCAACGCAGCAAGATGTGACTCTTGTGGATCATGCATATGAAGGCAGATCTGCTGAACAGCGTAGGTGAGGTTTGGCCGGGTGAAAGTGAGGTACTGCAAGGCTCTAGCAAGACTCCGGTATGCAGTAGGATCAGCCACAGGATCACCCAGAGTAGGAGAAAGCTTCTCTTGAGTGTCAGTGGAGCAAGGCTTGCAATCAGTCATCCCAGCTCGCTCCAGAATATCAAGGGCATACTGGCGCTGGTGAAGGAGGAGACCAGCCTGACGAGGCTCAACTATCACACCCAAGAAATGGTGAAGCTTGCCAAGATCCTTCATAGCGAACTCTTGCTACAGAGAAGAGATAATCCGCTGAAGCAACTGTGGACTAGAGGCTGTCAGAACAATGTCATCAACATAGAGCAGTAGGTAGGCAATCCCATCGGCATGGTGATATATGAACAGAGAAGTGTCTGACTTGGCCTCGACAAACCCCAATGTCAGCAAGAATGTGGCAAACCGAAAATACCAAGCCCGAGGAGACTGCTTCAGACCATAGAGGGGCTTGTTGAGCCGACAGACCAGATCCGCGATTGGAATCCGCAAATCCTGCTAGTTGACTGCAGTAGACTGTCTTTGTAAAAGTGCCATGGAGGAATGCATTCTTCACATCAAGTTGATGCATAGGCCAGGAGAGAGAGAAGTGAGAGAGGTATGCGCCTGCACCACGGTGAATATCTCATCATAGTTCACACCAGGTCGTCGAGTGAAACCCCGAAGAACCCAACGAGCCTTGTAGCGCTCCAGAGTACCATCACCGACGATTATACGTCCAGATCCATTTGCCAGTCACCACACTGCGACCAAACAGACCAGGTCCCACGTCTGGTTGGCAAGAAGAACTCCGTACTCCTCTTCCATCCCACGACGCCAGTTAGGGCTTCGCGGACAGAAGAAGGTATCAGAGAGATCCGCGGCTCTCCTGCGGCGGAGAGAGAGTCGCGGGCCGAGGACCCCCCGCCGAGTCACCATGGGATGAGTGTGACGAGGATCCCGATGGATGACCGGCGGGTGGTACACGACAGGCTCCACACGAGAGCGGTGTGGTGGAGGCGGCGGTGGAGGTGGATGTGGTGACGGCTGCGGTGGCGGGCGACGCCGGTTGAGGTGGTGGAGGCGGCGGCGGCTCCGATGAAGGTGGTGGTGGTGGGCGGAGCCGTCAAGCGGCGCTTGTAGACATAGCGCACAGGAGGCACATAGTGTGGGGCACCTCGGGTGCGGGCGGGCGAGGAGCTTGTGCCCAGGTGTCGGCACCGGGCGGCGGTACACCAGCGTATGGCTGTCCCCACTTTATATCACTGACATAGGGCCAGCCTGGCTATCAATAGGACTTTGGAGTTTTCTGTTGAATATCTTATTTAATAAGAGTGTGCCTCTTTTTTAGGTTGTGAATCTTAAATACTACTGGAACTGATGAACATGGTCCTCATCTCATAGAAGAATACTTCATTTTATGCGAATGGATTTTAATGACTTAACACTACTGATAACGGAGCCATTTGATGTGAGGGTCCACTTTAGATTTTGTGCTAAATTAACACTAGTTTTTTTGTTATTCTCATGAATTTTTATACGTTAGTTTCTACAATTCATATTGAAGGCTGAGTTTCCATGTCAGTGTCTTGCATCTTTTGCTCTTGTCATTACTCTTGCTGGTACCTCTAACTAGATTGAGACTAATTGTCAAAAAATCATTTTAATTTATGCAGGCAATGCAGTTTGCATCTCCCAAAGGGCTGCTGAATTTTTTCACGGGTGGAAGTAGTTCAATTTTTGTTAATAATGAAGGTAAGAATGCAGATCGAGGAGGATTTTACAGGTTCATGATTGCAAACAATTTGAAGTGTCAGTTAATTTGAAAGGATTTGAGCTAAAAGTAAATAACAAGCCTAACTATGCTAGTGTTTAAAAATTGGCCAGCCAGTTCACCTGGGCGCTAATAGTCTAGCACCCTGCTGCCCACCACCTAATTTTTGCCTAGACAGCCTAGCCCACCTGATTGCCACCTAGCGCCTAGGTGCCAGGTGAAACCCAACCGCCCAATGTTATTATGCAATTCCAGATTCCATCTTGCTTGAGTGTAAGGCTGGGCCTGCAAGGTAATTCTTGGGACTGATTCCTTTGGCATAGCATAGCTAGAGAGATGATTGAAACCTCGTAAATATTTGGTTCCAAAGCATCTGCTCATCTCTTGTACCTTTGCATGGCATTTTTTGTTATCCTTTGAGGGGTTGGACTGCAAGCCCTCTCTTGACAGGCGGATAATTTCTCCTTTGGTTAGTGGTGTTCTACGGTGGAAACTTTGGTTGATGGTTAGGCTTGAAAAGGTCTCAACTCCATCATCTTAGGAACTTGGACGATGTGGAAGCATCTTAATCGTTGTGTGAAGGGTGCCTCTCCCAACATAGCTGTCACACGCTAGGGAGGAATTTTATTTCTGGAGTTTGCCAGTGTTAAGGGTATTTAATTTCTCTTTACCCTTGTGCCAGAGTGGTCAGGAGGAATTCTTGCTCCTCTGATTTTGGTAGTGGTCGTTTCTTTGTTTTTACAATGGTGCACATGTATTCTTAACTCTACGTGGGGGTGAGTTGGTGTGACTTCGTAAGGGTTGTTACCCCTTTCTCTTCTGCTGATTATAATGATATGCAGCTCTCCTGCGTGTTCAAGAAAAAAAAGTAGTCTCAGTGACTTAAATCAGTTATGTCGAATTGTCGACTCATCTTACCATCTGCTTGCAGGAGAATCACTGTCATCAAGAGCCCAACAAATAAAGAAGTATTTGGCTGATTTTGAATCAGGGTTGGTAACCGACTAATGCATATTCATCTATTTTCAAGGCCTGTAAGACTTGGATTTGATCATTGTACCAATGCTATTCTTTTGCAGCTAGACACTAATGTTCTTTAAAATTTTATCACAGGGGTTCTGCCACATATGTTCCTGAGTTTCCAAGAAAGCTTGACTGGTTGAATACGGCTTCACTTCAATTTGGAAGAGTAATTAAGAACTCATTTTAGGTTATTATTGTAGCTGCAATTTTGTTACCCTACCAGCTGCATGTCCCTGGTTTTGGATTTGAACTACGAGGATCTTGCATGTATTACAATTGGACTGCCTAGATTGTAACTAACATTGCCCAAAAGTTCCAGTTGACAGCCTTCTAACATTTGTGAAGAAATTTCAGTCATAGACAGTTATACTGATGACACTCTTTGTGGTCAGGATGCTCCATTGCTGATGTTTAACTCATGCATATACAGTTTTAATGAACATTTATTAGATTCAACTGCAATACAAGTATACCGATCATACCCACAGTACCTGAAACAACATCAAGCACAATCTCTAGGTGCGTGATTACACCCAAAAAAAAAAGTTCAGCACATGTTCACTTATTCAACTTGAAATGTAATAGACTAAGCATCTCAGCTATTTAGGATAGTTCCTGACTCATGCAATATAGAAAGTTGTTCTAGGTGGTAGAGGTAGACTCATATGCTTAGTAATTGGTAAATGTGATTTTTATCTCGCCGAAGAGATTTTTTTTCCCATTAAGGACTAAAACATGATGTATGACTACAATTTTAACCTTGAATTTCTTTATCTGCTGCAAATTTTAAGTCTGGGAAACTATGATTCAACACTTAGTTATTAATATTATCATGTAAATTTGTGATGCAGGATTTAAAAGGAAAGGTGGTACTGCTGGATTTTTGGACCTATTGCTGCATCAACTGCATGCATGTCTTGCCAGACCTGGAATTTGTAGAGCAGAAATATAAAGATAAACCTGTGAGCATTTGTTTTCTCTTTACATTTTGGATCCTGATTATGGGCAGCCTAAGGTACTCTAGCTGACTTGGTTAGGGGGCTGAGTGTCACCTCCCTGGGTCCTGGGTTCGACTCCCTGTGGGAGCGAATTTCAGACGGGTTAAAAAAAATATCCTCGTCCGTCCCACGTCAAAGCATAGGTCTAACGCCCGGCCCAGGTCGGGCTACGGTGCCGCTATGAATTTAAAAAAGCTAAAACGACCTTCATTTTGGAATGGAGGGAGTAATTTCCATGTACTCTGTTATTTGCCATGGTTATTTTTTCCATTTTCTACTTTCGGTACTTCGATCATATGGTGGTTCATTTTCCTGAAAAACTTTAATGTTGACTTCAATGCCATACCACAGAACTTCTGATCTCGATTGTAAATTTGTATTGAATTTGAATTCAGCACTATGGAAAAAAAATCAACTTATGAAGTGGGTAGTAGATCGCATGCCAGATGCAGCTAGCCTTATTTTAACTTCTTAGTTCTTCTTAGTTCTACAATTAATAACATGTTCTGTTTGTAATGGGACAAGCCATTATTGTTCCTATGATGGCTGCATTATATAATCAAATGCAAGACTCTTTTTTGTCTAACGTGTCTGAAGATGACAATATATTGGAAATTCACATTTATGTTGCTTGATTTTGTGCAGTTCACCGTTGTTGGTGTGCACTCTGCCAAATTTGATAATGAAAAAGATCTTGATGCTATTCGTAATGCTGTTCTTCGCTACAACATTACTCACCCGGTATGAGAACAATATACCTTCTGAAATTTTAAATACGTACAATCATTTCATGTCCCTACTCAATTTGCATAATCTGTATTTACTCTTGTACCTGCTTTATTTGTTTTTGTTTCATGTTAACATGTACAGTTGTACACCATATCAGAATGCACCTACCAAATACCTTTTGCATTGGCATTTTCATATGGCTGGAGAACCTTTTTTGTGTTGCTACTTTTCTATTCTTAACTTACCTGAGATGTTATCATTTTGAAGGTTGTAAATGATGGTGACATGTACTTATGGAGAGAACTCGGTGTGAACTCTTGGCCTACATTTGTTCTTATTGGGCCCAACGGAAAGGTTCTAGCACAGATATCAGGTGAAGGTCATAGAAAGGTACCGAGGCATTTCTCTTGTAAGAGAATCATGGTGTGCTAACATAATTTCTTTAAAATGTTTGTCTTTGCATCCTTAAGACCATTTTTTCCTGAACGGTTGAACCCGGATTTCATCACTCATAACGAAATTACAGTGTCTGCTTCGCCGGGTCTTAGAGCAACTCCAAGAGCCTCTCTGAAAGGATCTGGCTAGCTAAATTTTGGAAAAATCTCAAAAACATCCATCCAACATACTCGGTATCTTGCCGCTGCTATCCCAGCTCGTGATATCCCGCTCCGCGCTCGGCAAAGATGCCGAGCGTCCTCCGCTCGTCAAACTCCCAGCCTCGCACTCCCGCGTCCTTCGGCCCACCCTCTTGTTCGCGTGCAGCGGGGAACCGTGCACCGCCGAACAGAAGCGGTAGTGGGCGGAATTGGCGGCGTCGGCGAGTCGGCAGCGGTGGCGGCGGTGGGAGGAGGCGCTGGTGCTGCTGCCGCCATGGAGAGCATGTGAGCAGGAGTGGGGCGTGGCCACCACCACCGCAGAAGAAGGCAGAGGGGGCCCGCCCGGAATAGAAGTGCCTGAGTGTAGAATATTGGGCAAACACCACACACCCAAGATGGGGGGTGACCTTTCATTATATAGGCCGGATACGGCTTGGTGTACAAGTAATACAATACAAGACCATATACAACACTATATGTCTAACACACCCGCATGATCGCAGTGGATCTGACAAACACCTAGATCGGACCTAAAATCGAATAAATAAGTACAGAAGGCCTTTAGTCATAATGTCAAGAACCGTCATGGAGAAGGAACATGAAGAACGCGGACTTCGCTAAAAGCCACCTTCTCGCGGACGGTGAATGTCAATCTCAATATGCTTCGTTCGTCGATGATGAATCGGGTTGGCGACCATATAGACCGCACCGACATTGTCACGTACGACGAAGCGTAGCCTTTGAGAGCGGAACATGAAGTTTCACGAAGAAGTTGGCGGAGCTAACAGACTCAAGAACCGCGCGAGCAACAACACGATATTCTCGCCTGCGCGAGAACGGAGATCAGTGTCGGCGTTTACGACCAAGAAACTAGGGTGTCGCCGAGAAAGACACAATAACCATAGGTAGAACGGCGGAATCGGGACAACCAAATCAAGATCGAATAGGTCAGAAGAGAGTCAACCGGACTAGTGCCAATCCGTAGACCGTAGGACAAGGTACCCTTCACATAATGCAGGATGCGTTTCAGAAAGGCCAAGTGAGACTCCCTAGGATCATGCATGAAAAGGCACTTGTCAACAAAGATAAGCAAGATCCGGGCGAGTGAGAGTGAGATACTGAAGGGCACCGGCCTAGACTCGTGGCGTAGCGTCGCCAGTGGCGCACCATCTAAGGCATCAACTTGGCCTTAGTGTCACAGCGCGCAGAATGACACTCACTCATGCCCAAGACGACGAAGAATCTCCAAGGCATACCGGCCGACAGAAACAACCCATCGGAAGAACGAGTCACAAACATGTGCAAGAAGTCATGAAGATCCCCCAAATCTGTCATAGCGAACTCACTATGCACTCGATCAATAATGTGCTGGAGCAGAGCATCAGAAGAAGCAGTCAAGACAATATCATCCACGAGAAGAATGTAGGCAATGTCGTCACCATTCCGATAGATAAATAGTGAAGTATCCATGGAAGATGGAACAAAACCCAAAGAACGAAGATATGTCGCAAACCGCTTATTCCAAGCACGAGGAGCCTGCTTCAGTCCATAAAGAGACTTCTAAAGAAGACACACATGATCAGGATGGGTAGGATCAACAAAACCAAGAGGCCGCATGCTTTCCTCGAGAAACTGTGAAGAAAAGCATTCTTCACGTCCAACCGATGAATAGGCCATTGTCGAGAAGGCAATACAGTCGAATCGTACCTTGTTTAACCACCGGGTGAAAGTCTCATCATAATCAACACCGGGCTTACGATTAAAGCCCCGAGCAACCCAATGAGCCTTATTCTTGGAAAGAGTACCATCATTGTACTTCAATTTCCAAAGCAATCGGAACGACATTAACTCACGGAGGGCGAGGAACAAGACGCGGTACCATTATCCACCAATGCACCCATAGCATCGCCAATTGGGATCGACAAGCGTCTGCGATAGTTACTCGAATAAGCAGCGAAGTAGCAGTCAAATTATTGTAACTAACGTATAATGCGGATGAGACGAGTCAAGCGTCGCGGTCGAGTGAGCCGGGCCTAGGGCCGATAGGGGCCATAGCCTAAGCGTAGCCCAACATCCCCTTTAGTCCCTTTGATTTTTTTTCGGCGGTTTGTCACCGTGGGCGCCCTTGTCAATTGTCAATGGCCCGGAACGACAAAGGAGCATGCAAGCTGGAGAGAGATGGTGGGTGGACTCTGGAGGTTCCCTTTGTGTGAGATAAAGAGCAGTTGCATGCCCTTTTATGCTCTCCCACGCTTATTAACATTGGATTGGAGGCGGATGGTGGGGTGGACTCGAGGTTGGTTGGCTGCAGAGAGCCCGCCGCGCTTTCAATACCTTGTGCGAATGCGCTTGTGCGAAATAAGAGCGCGGTTGCTAGCCTTTTATGCCCTCTTATGTAATGTAAATTAAAAATTGTATAAGGGTTGTGTAGCTGACTACAAAAGTTAATATAAGCATATTTTTAATATAAAATGGTCTTAGTAGCCTGTAGTATTAGTAAAAGATAAAGAAAATATAATTGCCTTTGGAGGCAACATGAATCCATAGTAACCCATAGTATAATTGCACGTTAGCTAGTTTCCCTATAGAAATTTCAATACAACAATAAATTTGTAAAATAAGTTAACATGGTATATATGTGGCTCGTGTGGGCATGGGCCTATGAATAGTGGTGTAGACCGCCCTTCTTATGGTTGCAATTCTCAAAAGTTTATTTCGATCAAATTTTAAATAAATTAACACATTGACCCCCAACAATGAAAAAAATCAATTCCTCGCTACGCCATTGACAAGTAGTGCTATAAATCATGCATTTTATGCTTTAGTGTTGTTATATCTACTATTATGTGCTTTGGTTAGAAGCTTCGGGTAGTTTAGGCACTTCGACGTTGGCCCTAGGCGTCGAAACTTCGCCCACTCCGCCCCAGTCGCGATGAGGCGAGGAGGCAGCGTCAGTGCTCATAGGTAGGCGAGGCGGCGATGGTACACGCAAGGAGGCCGAGAATCACCCGGTGAGGCCACCAAGAGATGGACCATGCCGAGGACCATGGGCGTGCAGGCGGAGGAGGTCGTGAAGCCATAGACAGCGCCCCCAAAGCGGCCTGGAGCATCTGGTGCGGGGTAGGCCGTCGGTGCCGTAGAGGGGCCTGACGCGGGCGAGGCCGCCGATGTGGACAAGGTCGCTGGCGCGGGCGAGGCCGCCGGCGACGGGTTGCGGCGTTCGAGGCCGGCGGCCAGAGGAGACCACCGGCGGCGTGGGACCACCGGCGGCGGGCGTAGGCGCGACGCGCGCGCCGAAGGGGCACATCGGTGACGCTACTCCGCCGTCTTGGAAGGCGTTGAAGGCCGGATGGGGGCATAGGGCCACGCCCGCGAGGTGACGCGGTTGCTCGGCGTCCATGGAGGACAGAGCGACGGCGACCACCTTGCATGATTAGTAGCACAAGCGCAATATCCGAATCGTCACCGAGGAGGAAATCAAAGGAGTGCGGCGAGAGAGGACGGTGGGCACACTGAAGCGGAAAGTGGACTCGTCGAAGACAACGTGTCGCGAGATGATAATCTTGCGGTGATGATGTCAAGACAGCGATACCCTTTATGCGAAGGGATACCCTAAGAACACGCAGTCGCCGAACGAGGCGCAAGCTTATCCGTGATGTGGCTCGTAAGTTAGGATAACATAAAGAAACACGAAGATGGTCATAAGTCGGCGAACCGTGAAGGCGGGAGTAGGGCTTGTTTAATGGAGGAGGCGGCGGTTTAGCAAATAGGTGGTCATGAGTGCCTCGACCCTGTCTGAGGAGGCATGGATGCTTGAATGAGAAGAGCGCGCGAGTTGTTGAGCGTCTGAAGAACACGTTCACCTTACCGCTTTTGTGGGAGGTGTATGGGCGGGATAAGTGGAAAACGATGCCGTGGGCGCAAGCGAAAGTCTGCATGGCGTGGTTAACAAATTCAGTTCCATTATCGGCGAAAGGCATGACGGGAAGGCTAAAACGAGCATAGGCAATAAAATCAACAATGAGTTGATGAACCTCGGACTCAGACTCTTGAGGAGGGTTCCGGCAATAATGTAAAATCATCCGGCAACTAAGTAATACTCTTGCAACCCGGATATGCTAGAAACGGCGAGGTCCGAGACATCACAATGAATAATCTCAAAAGGTGAACTAGTTTGAGAGGTGGAAGTACTAAAGGAAGACGCACATGTTTGCCAAGTGGCGGGCATGGCATAGCGAGGCATCAACTTTATTACAAGAAATCAAAGCTTTTTGCTAAGCGAAGCTAAGGCTATTTGGACCAGATGGCCAGGGGCAGCGATGCCACAAGGAGGTAGAGCGCGAGCATGGCATGGCGGTGGCGAGGGGCGGTGAGGAGATGGTGTAGAGGTCGCCAAAGACTATTGCGGCGAAGAATCACGCCCTCACAGTTTCTTAATAGAAAAACCAAAGGCGTCAAATTCGATAGAACAACTATTGTCGCGGTGAATTGGCGAGCAGTAAGTTGTGAGCGATGGATGGTGCGACAAGGATGTTATTCGGGTGGGACGTGTTGGTGGTGAGAATTGAGCCTCGGGACGCGTTACGAGAATACGTGCACCATTGCCTCTGATGTCGAAGAATGAATAGGCGGGAGGCGAGAGTAGTATACCATCGGAGGAGTGCATGTGAGTCGAGCGCGTGTCCATCACCCAGGCGTTTCGCATGGCGGCTGTGAATAGCAACCGAGCCCGTGCCGTGTCGAACAGTGGAGGACCCCAGGCGGTGTTAACTGCGGTGGGGACCAAGGATCCTCGCGCCGCCATCCGCACCGCCGCCGCGCCGCCCCTGGAGGCACGTGGATTGATGCAAATCCACGGGCGGAGTTGAGCGCAGGCGCGTTACGCCGCCGTTCGCTGCCGTGTTGCCGCCTTTGCGGGCGCCACCGCCACGCCGTTACCGCCCGGCCGGCTGTCATGCTGCTTCGTGAGCGGTTGAAACGGATGGCGAGGCGGCGATCGGGCGGCCGGAAGTGGAGGAGGAGCGGCGTTGGTGGCCTCAACCTTGACCTCGTTCTCGGCGCAGCTCTTCGCTTTAGCCGATCGATGGCGGTCGAGAAGGTCATGCCGCCGATCTGGCAATGATGTCGGCGGTCAGAGCGAAGTTGACGCCGCGGAGGAGGTTGAGGAGCGGTGGGTGCGTCGGCAGCATGCCAACATCACGGGCGTCGGCCCTTCTTCATCTTCTTCCCATAGTCTTCAACGGAGGTCTCACGAGTCATGGTATGGAAGGAGTGACTCGGGGAAGATGGCACGGGTGCCTAGTTCGCCGTGAAGTGGCCTGGATGGCCGCCCAAAGTTGACGGGCGGTCGGTCGCTCCATGGTGAAGTCGAGGGGCGGTGGAGTCGGCCAGCCATACCAGCTGACGCAGAGTCGCCTACGCCATGCGGCGGTGAGCGGATCGCGGCCGCTGCCGTCGATGTGTCGCGAACTTCCCGCGACTCGAAGGACTTCGGTGTAGTTGGAGGAACGGAGCTCCAGCTTCACGGGAACATGGGACAAGACGTTGATGGTGGCGTAGTTCATCGCCATCGGAGCGTCGGACGCCGCCGGAGGAGGCTGCGCAGGAGGAGGGCCGAGGTAGGAGGCCGGTTCGTCACCGTCAACTGTTCACGGTACTGTTCACGCGTGAACAGTAACTCGAGGTGGGGGTGGGGAGGAAAAACAGGCCTAGGGTTAGGCTCTGATACCATGTAGAATATTGGGCAAACACCACACACCCAAGATGGGGGGGTGACCTTTCATTATATAGGTCGGATACGGCTTGGTGTACAAGTAATACAATACAAGACTATATACAACACTATATGTCTAACACTGAGGCCGGCCAGCTAGGCGAGCCGCGGGGAGGGTGGTCGGCCAGGAGCTGCCGGGGAGGGGGAGAGGACGACGGCGGCAGCGGCCCGGGCGGTGGTGCCACCTCCTCCATCGCCGGAAGGAGAGGTGCCGCCTGGATCCAGCTAGTAGAGGAGGGGATGGGAAAAGGGGTCCGCGTGAGGAGATGTGCCCGACGGGGAGGTGTCGCTTGGGGAGAGACTCCGCGCGAGGAGGAGAAGCAGGAACGGCCGGTGGTGGGGAGGCTGCGGGTGTGGGGGAGCAAGGAGGAGAGGGAGACGGGTTGAGGCCGACCGCCGACGGGAGCTTGGAGAAGAATGTAGAAGAGGGAGAGGATAAGGTGGAAGAGAAATGATGATGAATGGGTCCCACACGTCAGTGTGCGTGGAGGGGTGATTTGAATATGGATAGCCAAAAGATTTGAAGAGGCTGTTGGTTTACTCTGATTATTGAGCTCTTTATTTTTTACAAGTCTTCAAAAACTTTAAATTTAGCTAAGATTATAGCTAGACTCTTGGAGTTGCTCCAAGTACTACCAAACACTTTTTAGCTGACTTACAACATCTAGGCTTTAACCGACTAGAAACAAAAGAAAACCAACCAAAAACACAACTTATAACTAGAATATGCAGAACTACTCCAATAAACAACCCCCAAATTGACACAAGGTATTCCTAGCAGTTCAGTGATCAGTAATCCAGCATCGTAAGTTTGATATTGAAGGTGTCCAGTTTGTTATCATTGTTTTCCTATTTTCAAAACTTCAAAACCCTGATGTTTGCAAACTGTTGTTGGCTTAGTAAAACTTAGTGACTCTATCAATATGGTGTATAGTAGATAATAGATTAGTCATGTACAGTCTTATTTTTTAAGTACTTGGTGCTACGGAACTGGATCGACCTACTTATCCCGAACAATTTGTTATGGCTCTAGATAGTATATGAGATACCGGTGTGTGCTTGTTGTCCAATAATCCTCTACTGTGACGTGCTGCAAGGAAGTTTAATTGTTTATCATCATTTACTGAGTCATTCCCTTCAAAATTTGGCTGTTGAACGCGTAAGAATATTTCCATGACTTTTGCGTAAACTATTTCGTATTACTTAAATTGAATGGCAGTGCTCTTGCCCCCATAAAGAGAAGAAAATGAAATAGAACATGAGTTACCCATCTGGTTTCACTATTTCAGCCTTGTTATTGTCCATACATATATTCATGCCGAATGTTCATAATTACATCCAGTAAAATCTTTGTATTCATGCTCTTTTCAGGATCTTGATGATGTAGTTGGTGCAGCACTTGAGTTTTATGAAGAGAGGAAATTATTGCAGAATGATCCCCTTCCCTTGGCATTGGAGAAGGACAAGGATAGTCGTTTACTAACTTCACCTCTAAAATTTCCTGGGAAACTTGCAGTTGATGTAGAAAACAATCGATTATTTATATCAGACAGTAATCATAATCGAATTGTGAGTACTTCTGTTCTTGTTCTTTCAGGTTTCTATCAATATGACATAACATCAGTTAGACTAATTTGCTAACATAAAGTTGATTTGTTTTTAATTAATATAACCTTTCCCACCTCCTCTCTTATGTAATTTAGGTGGTGACCAACTTGGAAGGGCAGTTCATATGCCAAATTGGGAGCTCTGAGGAAGGACTGCTTGATGGCTCATTTGATGTTGCCCTATTTAACCGCCCTCAGGTGAGGAAACACAACTACTGTTGCCTGTACAAATCAATAAATGTCAGAAGGAAGTTAGGAACTTAGCCTAGCTCAGTTGGTGTCTTGTTGGTCTACACTCCCACCACAGGTTCGGGTTCTCTTCGACTCAAACTTGGGTGCCTATTTCTTCATTAAAACCACCCTAATTCCCTCCAAGTTCCGATTGCATTTTTTTTTTGTTCAGAAACACAATATGAGTGCTCATTTTTTGAGATAAACTTGGCTTCAGTAGACGTATAGACACTATCCCTCAATGGAGGGCATTGCCATGTCTTGAGTGAGCATGATCCCAGCTGATGCACTTTTTCTTATGCGTAAATTATTTTTGAAATAAAATAAGATCTTCTCTATCTGAACTTCATTTTGTTATCCATGTTATGTCATGCAACTTATATCCCTTGTCACCTATTTCAGGGTCTTGCTTACAATTCCAAAAAGAATATCTTATATGTTGCAGACACTGAGAACCATGCACTGCGGTAAGTACCTTGACTGAATTCTGTTAAGGTCATTCAGTTTCTGTTAACTTGCAAAATGACATAGCAGTAGCTTTTGCAATCTCAGCAGTTAAATCTTATGATTGCAGGTATATAGAGAGCTGTATGCCATTGTGCTGTTTCATTTGTTTCTCTACTCTTGTGTAACTTGGTAGTTGTGTTGAAACTTGTTTACATCATTCAACTAGTGCCATCCACAGTTTTGAGAGTGTGTTAGAACTATCATAGGACTAAAAAACGCACCCAGGGTAACTAACGTTAGGACTAAGGAGATATGTTAAGGAGGTTAAGAGGCTTTGTTGAGTACTTGAGTGTACCAGGTGTCCTGTTTTCTTTTGTAAATAAACATTCAATTTCCATTGGTTAGCTGATTTTTCAAACCTAAGCACTGATCATACCGTTCTATTAGAAACTATTTTTACAAACATGAGAATTTCGTTTGACAATAGTCTACATTGTTGTCTGGTATACAGCCGTTCTATACGAACAATGAACTCGCAGATTATTTTCTCATCTAGGCTTTCCCTCCCCTCCAGAATACCCTTAGGTAGTCTTCTCGTGGGTTTTGGCCAGGTCTCAATTTTCATATTAGAAATCTGTAGTTTCTTTCGTCTCTTTTGAAGTCCAAACCCCAAACCATGATAAGGAATAAAGATACATGAGATCAAGAAGTATTAAGTTTTTGATGTATAGGCCCCATTTAGTTGGCTGAAATTTTGGTGAAATGGGTGAAATTTTTTGCATTGAGTTGCGTGCACAGAGAGAAGAAATGGGTGAAATGGGTGAAATTTTTGTAATCTTGGGGAACTAAACGGGGCCATAGTTGATTATTTGCTAGTGTAGAGTTTTCTTCTTATCTTTTCTGTTAGTGTATATATGTGTGAGTGGCCCATATGGCCTTGTACAGCCCATAGAGGCCCATGTATAGCTAACTCTATATACCCACCCTCTCTAGGGTTGGAGGAATACACTGGAAAATATTCCTCTATCATGGTATCAGCTAGGGTTTCCATCCTCTCCTCTCTCCTCTAGCTCCAGCGCCTGACTCCCTCTGGCCGGGCCGCCTCCTCCCCTCTCCACCTTCCTCCCTCTCTCCTATGCTGCCGCTGCTCGCCGTTCCGCCCCGGGCGCGCTCGATCCGGCCGCCTGGCGTCGCCGCGCCTCGATCCGCCGCCCCGACGCCATTCTCCCATCGGCGGCGGTGGCGCGGGCGCGGACGCTGCCGCCGCGCTGCAGCGTGGATCCGGCGCTGCAGCGCGGATGCGGCTCGCGGCCGCAGCGCGGGCACGCAGCGTCCAGCCAGCGGATGCGGGCTGGGCCTCAGCCGGCGCGGCGACCCGGCCGTGGTGGGCTGGTGCCCGCCGTCGTGCTGCGGACGGTGGCTCGACGCCGCCGTGCCGGAGGCTGGATGCCGTCCCGGATGCCACAGACGCCCGTGGACACCGGCAGTTTGGCGTGCGAGGGCCCTTGATCGCTTATGGTATCCTCGCCTCGCACTGCATTGCAGCGGGCGGGCTACCGGGGCCATCGCCCCTCCGAATCCTTGGCGCAATCACGGTCCAGGGGACCTCCGACGCCACCGCCGGGCTGACTGCCGCCCTTACTGGCCCCTCCTCTGCTCTGGCCACGATGGGCAGCACCGACACCACCGTCTCCGCCGCCACCGCTGCTGTTCCTTCCGGTGGTGCTTCTCCTGGCGGAGGTGTTGGTGCAGTGCACCGGCAACCGCCGCTTTGCTCGGCTACTACGGTCCTCTCTACGGCGTGCCTCCGTGACCGACCCTTCTCCGCCACCGCTTCCTCCTCCGCGTCGCCTCGCGTCCCTCCACCATCACGGCCGGCGCCGCCCTCGCTCCCGAGAACGCCAAGACCGCAGCAGCGCCGCCGTGGAGCGCGTGCGTGTGGGCTGCCCTGAGCACGAAGCGTACCACGGCTGACGCGCTTGCTCGCCAGGTCGCCGAGGCGGAGCGCATCCTCCACGCCTACCGGGAGCGCCGTCCTCTCAGCCTCCGCCACGGCTCCGCTCCGGCCCAGTCTTGGACCCCGGGTGCACCTGACGACCCCATGGTCGCCACCTCCACCTTCAGCCGTCGGGGCCCACACATCAAGACCACAGTCACCGCCGTCGTCCTCGACTCCAACTCCACCTCCTACGCTCGATGGAGGGACCAGCTTCTCCTCGTTCTTCGCCGCTACGCTCTCGATGGCCACGTCCTCTCTGACACTCCTGCCCGTGCTCGCGACCCGGCGTGGCGACGCCGCGACTGCATCGTCATGTCCTGGATCTCTGGGACCATCTCCTTGGATCTCCAGGACATCGTGCGGACTCCGGATCCCACCGCGCGCGTGATGTGGCTTTCCCTCGAGACTCGCCGGAATGCTCGACACGCCGCCTCCCCGACGCCGAGCTTCGCACGCTCGAGCAGGGTGACCTGTCCGTGAGCGACTACTGCAGGAAGATGAAGAGCACGGCTGATGGGCTTCGCGACCTCGGCTTCACGGTAGCACATCCGTCCTCAACGCTCATGGGGCCTTCCGAAGCCACGAGGTGCGGACACTACTCACGCACTGCCAGCCGCCACCCACCTTCCCGCAGTCCGTGATGCCTCACCCCGGAGGAGCTCACCCGGCCACCACACCGCCTCGACCACGCCTTCGTCCTCTACTTCAGCGACTGCCGCCGCCCCACCACCGCCCCTCCGCCCGCCGGTCTCTCCTTGGTGCTCCTCACCGGGCCGGCGCGGGGGGGGAGGCCGCCGAGGACAGCGGTGGGGTCGTGGGGTCGTGGACGCCCACCTGTGCTCCGACCCTCTCGCTCCTCTTCCGGAGGCGCCGGCCGACCGCCTCCCACCCGCTGTCGGGGACGTATCTCCATGTGGCCCTACCAGGTCGTGGAGGGGCCTCGTCCCCCGCATCCCGGCCATGGTCACAGTGCTGCCTCCACGCCGACCGACTGGACTCCCACCTCCGCCCACTGTCGTGGCCGGGGGGATCAGCTGCTGCGATCCTTCAAGATCGTGGTCGACGCCGCCCGTCGGCTCGAGTGGATCGCCGACTCCGTGCTTCTTACCACACTACTCCCGATGCGGGTATCCTTTCTTCCGTCCGACCTCCTCACCTTCCTCTATCATGGTGGGTGATGGATCACATCTTCCGGTCACTTCAGTGGGTTCTGCTCCCGGTCCTTTTCGTCTCTCTGATGTCCTTGTTGCTCCTCAGATGGTTCATAATCTTCTTTCTATTCGTCAATTTACAGCTGACAATTCTTGTTCTGTGGAGTTTGACACTTCTGGTCTTTCTGTGAAGGATTTGGCTACCGGGCGTCCACTCCTCCGATGTGACAGCACCGGGCCCCTTTACACCCTTCTCTCCCTGCCACTTCACCTTCGTCTTCCTCGTCAAGCTCTCGTGACACCGCCTTCTTCCACCACTTGGCACCGCCTCGGTCATCCCGGCCGAGATGTTTTGGCTCAGTTAGTCGTAATGGAGATATCTCTTGTACTAGGACTCTTTGAGCACCTCATCGAGCATGCCACCGACGTCATGTTCGGCTCCCTTTTTCTTCTTCTTCGCATGCTGCGCATGCCTTTGATCTTATCCACTGTGATGTGTGGACTTCTCCTGTACTCAGCATCTCTGGTTATAAGTATTATCTGGTGATCATTGATGATTTCTCTCACTACTCCTGGACCTTCCCTTTGCGTGCCAAGTCTGACACCTTCCCCACCCTTCTTCACTTCTTTGCCTGGGTGTCCACTCAGTTCGGCCTCACCGTTAAGGTCGTCGGTCGACAGGCGTGAGTTCGATAACTCCACCTCTCGCTCCTTCTTTCTCACGCGGTGTTCGATTCGTATGTCTTGTCCGTATACTTCACCCGCACGCAAAGGCGGGCGCATGATTCGGACCACAAAGCGATGTCATGCGCACTCTTCTTGATCCAGCCTTCCTTCCCCGCACGGGCAGAGCCTTCACACCGCCACCTACCTTCTCAACCGTCTTCCTTCCACCGCTTCTCCCGCTCCGACTCCTCACCACACTCTCTTCGGTACCCCTCCCACTTACACTCACCTTCGTGTCTTGGTGTGTTTGCTACGAATCTTCTGCCATCTTGCTCCTCATAAGCTCGCACCTCGCTCGACACGTTGTGTCTTCCTTGGTTACTCACGACCATAAGGGGTACCAGCCTACGATCTCACCTCTCGTCGGGTTCTTATCTCCCGACATGTTGTGTTTGACGAGTCGGACTTCCCCTTTTCCTCCTCCACACCCACTCCGGATCCTGACATTGAGTCCATGTTTTCGACCCGATTAGTGCGGCCGCTTTGTTTACATTTTCCTTTTCCGAGAGTTCTTACGGTACACCACCGCTTTGGCTCCCGGCGGCACCGAGCCTCCTCTTGCACCACCCGCTTGCCATTCGTCGCCACGGCGTGGGCTTGGTGCCTTCGGCCGCGCCACGCGTTGCCCCGGTGCCACCGGTGCCCCTCGCCGCGCCACACGCGGCCCGTTGCCCGGCGCCCCACGCCCGCGCCACCGCGGCTCGGCGCCTCCGCGCGCCCGCAGCGCGCCCGCCACACACGCACGCACGCCGAGCCGTGCGGGTGTTCCGCACCGTCGGTGCCTCCTCCGCGCCGCTACCTTCTCGGCTCCTCCACCGGTGTCTGAGACTATGTGCCTCCTCTGCGCCATGTCTACGGGCGTCGCTCCACGGCTCCACCTCCTCCACCACCGTCACCGGGACCGTCTCCACCTCCTCCACCCCGCCCGCACCGCCTCCGCCGCCTCTCCCACGGCGCTCGGGTGGAGTCGGCCGTACCACCCGGTCATCCATCGGGATCCTCGTCACACCCATCCCATGGTGACCCGGCGGTCGGGTTCTTGACGCGGGCCCTCTCTCCGCCACCGAGGGGGAGCCGCGGCTTTCTCCGATCACGACGTCGGTTCGTGAGGCTCGCGAGATCAGCTGCGCCGTCGCGCGATGGAAGAGAGTATGGCGCTCTTCTTGCCAACGGACTTGGGATCTTGTGCCCGTCGTCGGGTTGCAATGTGGTGACCGGCAAGTGGATCTGGACAAGCAAGCGGCGTGCTGATGGTACTCTGGAGCGCTACAAGGCGCGTTGGGTCGCCGAGGTTCACTCAGTCCGTGTGGACTATGGAGACTTTCGATCGATGGTGAAGCACTCACTTCACGGTGTGCACCTCTCTTTGGCTCTCTCTCGGTCTTGGCCCGTGCACCAGCTCGATGTCAAGAATGCATTTCTTCATGGCACTCTGACCGAGACCGTCTACTGCAGCCAGCCAGCAGGGTTTGTGGACTCTAGTTGTCCGGATATGGTCTGCCGGTTGAACAAGTCTCTATATAGTTTGAAGCAGGCTCCTCGGGCATGGTACTCTCGGTTTGCCACCTTCCTGCTGACACTGGGGTTTGTTGAGGCCAAGTCAGATACTTCGCTGTTCATATATCACCATGCTGATGGGGTTGCCTACCTCCTTCTCTACGTTGATGACATTGTTCGGCGCCTCCATCCACCTTGCTTTGATTATCACCTCACTTCGCGGAGTTTGCCATGAAGGATCCGGGTCGACTTCACCACTTCTTGGGCGTGATGTTGAGCCCGTCCGATCGGGTCTTCTCCTTCACCGCCGGATGCCCTGGATATCCTGGAGGCGTCGGGATGACTGATTGCAAGCCTTGCTCCACTCCTGTTGACACTTAGGCGCATGCGCTACTACGGGTGATCTGTGATCCTACCGCCTTCGAGTCTTCTTTGGCGCCTTACGACTCTCGCTTTCACCGGGCGGATCTCGCCCTCGTCGGCCAGATCTGCCTCCATATGCATGATCCACGAGTCACACCTTGCTCTAAGCGCCTCCTTCGCTACGTCCGAGGCCGCTGACTTTGGCTTGGTCCTCCACGGTCTCCGCTCACCGAGTCGTCTACTTGTGCCGGCGGCGGTGCGGACACGCCTCTACCTCGGGTTATGCCGTCTTCCTCGGCAACGATCTCCTGTCTAGCGGCCCGGTTGTCTCGCTCCGGTCTTGAGGCGAGTACGGGCTGCTAACGGCGCGTGGCGTCTGGCTCCGGCAGCCTCTTGGTGACTTCACACCGCCGCCAAGAGCACGCTCGTCTCATCTGCGACAACGTCGGTAGTACCTCCACCAACCTCCGCCCAAGGTTCGGCATCGATGCATGTAGATTGACTTGCACTGCTCGTTGGAGATGTTCGGGTTCTCCATGTACCGACCACCTCCCAGTTCGCTGACATCTTCACCAAGGGTCTTCCTTCCTCGACCTTCTCGGAGTTCCGGTCCAGCCTCAACGTAGCCAGTGGCTGCGGGGGGCCTTGTGTGTGATTTTCTTCCTTTGTTGGCCAGTCTTGTACACCGCTGCGCCGGTAGTCCAGATTATGTGTGAGTGGACCATATGGCCTTGTACAGCCCATAGAGGCCCATGTATAACTAACTCTATATACCCACCCTCTCTAAGGTTGGAGGAATACACTGGAAAATATTCCTCTATCATTTTCTGATTTTGGTACTGATTGCTCGACCTCTTCTCTTTTCACTTCATGTCACCTGATGATGTCAGAAGGGCCCTACTTCTCATTTTACTGGGATCTGCATGTATTGTTTCATAAAGAAAAAAGTCCATTTTACTCCCGTCACCTATCCACTTTTTCCACTTAACCTTCCCTGCATTTGGTATCTACCCCCTAATTAGATTTCCCCTTTATGTTTCTTTGTGTGTGAGTTGAATTTTGAGTTTAAATTTTATGAGCGGATACAAAACATGGTACATTATGTTAAAAAATTATACTAAATTTTTTTCATGGTTATTTTCACAGGTTAAGAATATTTAATACAGAATTATCTTAGATATACAAAACTGTACGAAAAGTAATCATTACAAATTTCTAATGTATTTTTCTAATGTAGAGCATAATGTTATAAGTCGGCTCACAAACATTTGAAATTAAAACTCAACTTGTATGCGAAGAAACAAAAAGAGAAATCTGATTAGGGGTAGATTGAATTAAATGAACAAGTTCAGGGGAGTAAAGTGAGCCTAAGTTTTGTCTAGGGGGTTAAGTGGACAAAGTGGATAGGTGAGGGGAGTAAAATGGACTTTTTTCTTTCATAAATAAGCAAAAGAAATGTGAATGCTTCAAATGGAACAGACTGTTTTTGTCTCTGTTAAGCCATGGTCTTCCGTTGATATTCTTTTTAGCAATTGTTCCTTTAATATTTTGGTTAGGATAGTTACGTGTGTTCAGATCAATATTGTGTTCAACATATCATTGTTTGTCTCTTCTTAATGCTTTTTTTATGCTTACAGAGAGATTAATTTTGTGGACGAGACTGTGAGAACACTAGCTGGAAATGGGACTAAAGGTTCCGATTACAAAGGAGGTGGTCAAGGAACTGATCAGGCATGGCTTGACTTTCTTTTCCTGCTACAATTCTGGAACCATAATATAAAAAAATGAGCACCTTATTTTCATGCAACTCCCACGAGGCACATAGTCAGTTGCTTAACACTGTTTGATCTAGCCTCAAGTGTAATTAATGGCTTTTAGAACAAGAACTTTAGTTAAAAACTATGCTAAGATCATTGACATTACATTGTTCAGTCTAAAAGTTGATTTTTGTACAAGTGAACCAAGAGAGTGAGAGCCAAAGATCTGTTGTACCCCACCACAATATTGGCGACCCCATGAAGATATGATATTTAGCCCTGTGGGCTTATAATTAAATTCTGTTCTCCAGATTCATAAAGCACTTGCAGGTATTCTGGTGCAAATATTCGCATATGCCTTACATGGTTCAGATGCATGATTCATCGACCAATTCATTTGCAAGATATATAACTGTTAGAGTAGTGTAGATGTATTCTGGCCCATGTTGGCCTTTGGCCCATTAGGCCCAGTGTATCTGTAACCTAGACTGTGTAACCCTAATTCCATCTAGTCATTCATTTGTCGTATGTTTTATACATTTCCCCTCGTCTATTTGTTGGCATTTTCACCAGAGAAGTTGTTGAACGGCATCATGTTCCACTTCTCCTTATAACATCAGACTTCCATTGGGTCGGGTTCTTGCCCGATGATTTCCTTCTTTGCAGCCCTTTATCACATACATGGCCACATGCGGCTAGATGGCCACACCACAGAATGGGCCTTCACCCCTCAAGATGAATATGTGGTGAGTCGCTTTAGTTTGAATACCGAAATTGATGTTCCCCGCAGGCTTGGTAAAAATGCTGCAATGAGCTCAAGGTGTGCTGAGATCAAGATGCTGTCGATGTGTGATGGGCATCATCATTTTAGTAAGCTCGTGCTTGAGGATTATTGCCCCGAATCACAAATCACCGCCAAGGAAATGGTGATTACTTGCGTAGTCGCCAACCAACAAAGCAAATAATCTTCGTGGGATTCACTTGGCGCTGTAATCTTCACCATCTTGAAGAGAACATGTCAATTGAGGAGTACTATGCTGCCTTCAACAAAATATCAAGTCAAATTGCCTCCATGGTACCATCAAGCTCCTTCCCTGCAGCTTGTACTCCAGCTGTACCGCATGGAGACCTATGATGCATGTAACACTATGTTTGATTTTGTGATGGGTCTGCGATCGATTTTGAACCTATCCGTGTTCAACTTTTGGGACGTCCAACCCTTCCCACTCTCTAGACATTACGCTCTCATGGTCGAGGAAACACGGCTTAAGTCTCTTGCCGCACACTCCATGGTGTTTGACAGACTGCTCCTTGTTCCTCCTTTACTGCTAAGTTGATGTTGCCGCAACCTCCTATAAGAAGGTTTCTCGAAGCCTCCTGTAGTCAGTGGAAGACTACTCATCACCAGGTGTTTCAAAAAGTATCCTCACCTTCTTCTGAAATGAGAGACAAGCGTGCTACTTCGTCGAGGATCACATGCAACCTTCCAAACCTTGATTCGGTTCTGGGCTCAAGTCGACATCATGCCTCGATTCCTACAACAATCAATGCCTCAAGGCAATTGTTTCCTCAACACTTGGTGCCTCAACATTCAGCATTCTCAATTCAACAAAGAACTCCAGAAGAGCTGCCTGCTCCACTCAATGCCTCCATGACATACGATCATGGGTACCAATTTTTGGGTGTTGGATTCGGAGCCTCTTTTCACATGACTTCAAACTCTTACGTCTTGGATTCTTGAGACCTTTCACATTTCGTCTGTTCTGACCATATGGTGGTAACCTTTGCCATGTTACCCATCAAGGCAATCTGAACGTCACATGTTTCTCTTGATGTTTCTCTTGCAAAACTTTCCATGAATCTCATCTCGTTGGTCAACTTGTCGATCCAACTGGCGTTGTTGTTTTTGATGACACTTCTTGTTTTGTTCAGATCGGCGCCAGCTCTTCTTGGTAGCCGTCGCCATAAGAGCTCATCGGGTCTCGTCCTTGATCATCTTCACCGCCACCTTACGCCACCAAGATCTTCACCATCGGTCTTAGCCTGCTGCAGCCACCTTTCCTCAATGGCATCACTTTAGGCCACTTGTGTGGCTCACGTCTGCATCTAACTTAGTCAAGCGGGGTCCTTGGTCATGTATTCATTGATTCTTCTTTTGAATGTCTTGGTGTAAACTTGGGAAAGCATTCAACTCTCATATCCATCTAGTGAATCTAAAACTACTCGACCTTTTGCTCTTGTACATTCTGATGTATGGGGCCCTGCTCCTTTTGTTTCCAAAGGTGGTCATAAGTATTATGTCATTTTTATCGATGATTATTCTCGCTATACTTGGATTTATTTCATGAAGCATCGTTCTGAGCTATTGTCTATTTATAAATCCTTCGCTCAAATGGTTCATACTCAGTTTTCCTCTTCTATTCGCATTTTTCGATCTGATTCAGGGGGGGAGTATCTATCCAATGCTTTTCCTGAATTTCTTTCCTCTGAAGGAACTTTGCCTCAGCTCTCTTGTCCTGGTGCTCATGCTCAAAATGGAGTGGCTGAGCGTAAACATCGTCATATCCTTGAAACTGCACGAACCCTTCTCCTTTCTTCTTTTGTGCCTACTCACTTTTGGGCAAGTCGTTTCTACCATCGTTTATCTCATCAACCTTCAGCCTTCCACTCGTCTTCAAGGGAAAAGTCCTGGAGAAGTCCTGCATGGGTCACCTCCTAAATATGCTCATCTTCGTGTTTTTGGTTGCACATGTTATGTTCTTCTTCCTTCTACTCACCACAAAATTGACGATGCTTGAGTGTGTTTTTCTTGGTTATAGTCTTGAACATAAAGGCTACCGCTATTATGACACCTCCGCCGCCGTATTCGCTTTTCTCGTGATGTTACCTTCCTTGAAAACAAACCCTACTTTCACTCGTCCACCTCCTCCGTCATCATGTAATTCACCTCCATCTTTTCTTTTTCTACCATCTTATGATTCTCCAATCCACATGAAACAACTCCACCTCCGTCTCCACACCATCAAGTCCACTGAATCAACACCACCACCTCCACTTCCTCTCATTACTCCTTTTCCTTTTCATTATAGTCGCTGCTCCTGCACCTCCTTCTACCACCACTTCTCCCTTGGGCGATGCTTCATCTTCGGCTCACATTATAATCTCGTATGCTCGCTATTCATATCCTCGACGGTATGGTTTTCCCACCGCCGGTGTAGTCGTGAGTCTTCTTATCGTGAAGCTCTTCAACTTCACGCATGGCGTGATGCTATGTCTCGCCGAATTACAAGCTTTGGTAATCAAGATCGGGTACTTGGGAGGTTGTTCCATTACCTCCCATGTTGTTCCCATCACTTGTAAATGGGTGTACAAACTTAAGACCAAAGTCGATGGCTCTATTGAGAGATACAAAGCCCGTCTGGTTGCTCGGGGTTTTCAGCAATCCCATGGTCGCGATTATGAGGAGACTTTTGCTCCTGTTGCCCACATGACCACAAATCAGTACTCTCATTCTTTGTGGTACTGCCATCGTTCATGGAAAATCTCTCAAATGGATGTTAAGAATGCTTTCCTTCATGGTGATTTGCAAGAGAATGTCTATATGCATCCACTTGATTGACTTCCTCCACGGATATGTTTGTCATCCGAGGCGTGCTCTGTATGGTCTCAAGCAAGCCCTCGTGCATGGTTCGCACGTTTGATTCGATGGTTATTGCTGCAGTTTCACTCGGTGATCATGATCCCGCTCTCTTTGTTCACACCTCTTCTCGTGGACGGACCTTAATTCTTTTATGTCGATGATATGCGATCACGGAGATGATCCGGACTACATTGCTTTTGTCAAAGCACACCTTTGTGACCAATTCATGATGTCGACTTGGGTCCTCTCGGCTATTTTCGGGCATTGAGGTTGAATCAGCTGCTGCGGTTATTATCTTTCTCGGGCCAAATACATTCGCGATCTTCTTGCTCGCTCTGGCCTCCGATACTCGGATCCGCTACTCCTATGGAACTTCATCTCGATTGAAGGCATCGATGGTTCTCCTCTTCCGATCCGACACGCATGCGCCATCCGGTTGGCGGTCTTGTCTATCTCACGCTACCAGATATTGCCTATGGTCCACATTCTCACGGTTTGTGAGTTGTCCTACCACGATTCACTATGCTCATTTGCTCAGGGTATTGCGGTACTTGAGAGGTACAGCTTCTAGACGCCTCTTTTATGCCACCTCAAGTCCACCAACCCTTCATGCTTATTCAGATGCTACTTGGGCAAGTGATCCTGTTGATCGACGATCATCCGTCATGGTTATTGTATTTTCTTGGTGGCTCACGGTGGCATGGAAGTCAAGCGGCAAACTGCAGTTTCTCGGTCTAGTGCTGAAGCTGAACTAAGAGCTCTTGCCACCACAACTGCAGAAATTATTTGGCTTCGTTGGCTGTTAGCTGATTTTGGTGTTGATTCTGCTCATCCTACTCTTCTCCGCTGTGACAACACTAGTGCTATTCAAATTGCCAACAATCCAGTCAAGCATGAACTCACTAAACATATTGGTGTTGATGCCTTCTTCATAAGATCACATTGCCAGCTGTCAACTGTTGCTCTTCAGTACACACCTTCTGAACTTCAGCTTGCTGATTTCTTCACCAAGGCTCAAACTCGAGATCAACATAAATTTCATGTATTCAAACTAAATGTATCTGACCCACCTTTAGTTTGAAGGGGGGTGTTAGAGTAGTGTAGATGTATTCTGGCCCATGTTGGCCTTTGGCCCATTAGGCCCAGTGTATATGTAACCTAGACTGTGTAACCCTAATTCCATCTGGTCATTCATTTGTAACAATAACATGTTTTACAAGTAGAGTAACCTCAAATTTGAGTAGCCTGTGCCTAGGAACATGGGCTGTAGAATTTATGTTCCTTGACACACTGTTCTCACTAAGCATAGATGTATTTCATCTACTGTATCCATTGTTTTATTTCCAGCTGCTACTCCAGTGCACCCTTGCTGCATTTTCGAATCACATGGCCCATCTTTCATACACTATCTAGCCAAAAAAATTTTATGGATAGATGCATATGGCAAAAGGTAAATGTTTCCAGACAGAACCACAGCTTTTGTATCAGTGTGGCTTTGATCCAAATAGGACATGGTAGATGGCAGCTTGCTCAACTGGCTGAGTTTTTTAGAATCTTTGAAAATCATCATCATTCTTACTTACCTCCTCATATTATATATTTGAATAAGAAGCAAGTGACCATGCAGGTAAGTAATGAACTATCCAGAAACGTACTCTGCTATTTCTTTTCGTGGCAAATCCATAGCTAACCCTGGGATGTGCCAAAATTTTCAAAAAAAAAAAATCAAACTTCAAAGTATGTTTTTTATAATTTCCACTGGATTCAATATTTGTGGCATTTTCACCAGAGTTGCACCCATCATTAGTTCAACACTGTCAAATTTATAACATCAGACTTCCCATTAATAGAACAAAGTAAGCTTGACTTGAAAGTGTTTTTGTAGGTCCTAAATTCGCCATGGGATGTCTGCTATGATCCCTCACAGGAGACTGTTTATATTGCGATGGCCGGGCAGCACCAGATCTGGAAGCATAACATACGTGATGGTGTAACCAAAGTTCTTAGTGGTGATGGCTATGAGAGAAATTTAAATGGCTCAAGGTAGCAAATTTTCTGGCATTATGTGTCTGAAAAGATTCAAATATGTTGTGATCATACAATGCAGGCTGCCCATGGAGCATGTAACTAGTAATTGCTTAAGCCATGTTTGTAGACAAGTATCTACAGTTTTAAGCCACGTTTAATTGTTTTTTATGACAATTACTATGAAAGTTGAAGTAGAATAACTGTTCTGGGTCTTAGCGTACATATTTGCTTCTTATATGCTAGCAGCCATTAGCCCTGCACATCCTTGTGCTTCATTTGGTCTTAGATGTTCTGGCTGCATTTTCTTCTGAAAATTTAAATTTATGTTGCAGTGCCACCAGCACATCGTTCGCACAACCTTCTGGGATTTCATTAGCTCCTGGTATTCATTGTCGAGTCCTTTTTTGTTCTGTCCTGTCTGTGATCACAGCACCAAGCATGAGACTCATAAGAATTATTCTCACAGAATTGCAGGAGTTATTTGTTGCTGATAGTGAAAGCAGTTCCATTAGAGCTGTTAATCTGAAGACAGGAGGCTCAAGATTGCTAGCTGGGGGAGATCCAGTATTTGCAGAAAATCTGTTTAGGGTATTCCTCTCTTGATACTAAAGATTTATGGCTAGTTACTGCAACACTAAGCTGACCAAGCTTTTTTTTTATCAAACTCTTCTGTTCTTTTTCAGTTTGGAGATTATGATGGGACTGGCTCAGATGCACTACTCCAACATCCCTTGGGTGTTGTTTATGCCAGTGACAATCAAATATATGTAGCTGATTCTTACAATCATAAGGTAATCGCTTGTTCAGACACATAATCATCTAGTTCCTATTTTAAGTATAAGATATGTGATGCTTGTTCTTGGGGAAAGTGAGGGGAGCAGAGATCCGTGAGGATCGGAGAATGCTGTAGGCGAGATCAAGGTAGGCGTTGCGTGGCGTGACATTGTGATATGCCGTATTCAAATCATTGCCAGTATAACCCACTTAAACCACTGAGACCAAACTGCAAAAGCAAACTATTCCGGTTTGGATTGGTTTTTGGTACCAAACTGGCTAAAACCCTGAATGAACAGGGCTACTGCTAGGGTCAGGAACTATCTTGGTCTTCCACCACCCATAATAAATAAATAAATAAATAAATAAGCTTTTGAATACCAACAGCACGTGTGGTTTGTTTTAGTTCCAGTTGTGCATTTGATGATGGAGCAGTTCTCTACCTGCAAAACCTGTTATAATAATAAATTATATTATGTGCCTTGTTTTTTCTGAGTCATCCTCATTTTTTTTTCTTGTCTTAATCTGAAATGGCAGATAAAACGGTTAGATCCTGTCACAAGAAAAGTTACGACTGTTGCTGGTATTGGACGTGCAGGATACAAGGATGGTCCAGGCTTGTCCGCTCAAGTGAGCTTAATACTAGAGGACAAATTTGTTCTCTTTTATATTGATTTGTGTTATAACCATTGTGCAAATCATTTTAAATGGTTCTGTATTACTAGCGATGTGCCATAGATTGGTAAAGGGTGCTGCTTTCTTTACTATTTCTGACAAACAGGTAGTTTTTACTAGGAACTGCTTGATCACGATTGTTTTGAAATTTCTGATGCAGCTTTCTGAGCCAGCAGGACTTGTTGAAGTTGGAGAAGGTAATTTTGTTTAATTTATTCATTTTCGAGTGGTTTCTCTTGAAATAAACCGAGTCATGAGCTGTGAGTTACTAAAACTGCTATACAAGTCAACCTGATATCATGTATTCATAGCATAATCTTTTTCCTATAATTGATTTATTGAATTTGGCAACTAAAGTGCTCATCAGAATTTTTTCCCCTGTCACGACCCTGACTTGCCTTTTACGATCAATCATTCACATTCTCTCTCTATGAACTACCCTAAACAAAGTCCGGTTAGTAAAGCAGATAGAAACTTTACATCATCTCTAAGAGACCAAATATACAAGGTGACACAAATCCCAGCAGCTTTTGCTGAATTTGTAAATTCACGAGCAAAAAGAAAGATGACCCAGGTCTTCAATACTGAAATTACTGCTTAAATACATTTCTCTATATTCTATATTGAAAACTTTCGTCCTCATCATTACCCTTGTGTTCTATTACTGACCAGTGACCACACTGTTGATATGTTACAGGAAGGCTTCTTGTAGCAGATACAAATAACAGCGTGATCAGGTATATAACCCTTAGTGAGAAAGGTGCAGAGGTAAAAACACTAGATTTGATTGGAGTGCAACCACCATCACCAAAACCGAAGACATTGAAACGCCTAAGGCGGCGGCTATCAGTAGACACGGATGTTATTAATGTTGATGGTGGTTCTTCAACGGAAGGATTCTTGTCTCTTGCAATTACAGTACCTGATGGTTACCATTTCTCCAAGGTCAATAATATCCAGAGTATTTTGTTGTTATTATTATCGTGCTTTGCAAGCTTGCATTATTGTTGATAGGCACTGTAGGAGAATAATCTCTAGTATTCTTCCAACCCTAGATGGGTGGGTATATAGGCAGTGATACATGGGCCTCTATATGGGCCATACAGGTATATAAGCGTGATACATGGCCATACACACACATACTCTAACACTTGATCTGGACTAAAGCGCTGTACCAGTGTACGAGGCAGCCAACAAAGAAATAAACACACACACAGGGCCCCCCGCAGCCACAACTAGCCACTGACTATGTTGAGGCTGGACCGAAACTCCGAGAAGGTCGAGGAGGGAAGACCCTTGGTGAAGATGTCAGCGAACTGGGAGGTGGTCGGTACGTGGAGAACACGGACATCGCCGATAGCCACCGGTCACGAACGGCGAAGTGCAAGTCAATCTCCACATGCTTCGTCGGTGCCGAACCGGGTTGGTGGAGAGGTACACGACGTTGTCGCAGAGATGAGCAGCGTGCTCTTGGCGAGCGGACTGTGAAGCTCAGTCAAGAGCTGCCGGAGCCAGGACGCCTCAGCCACGCCGTTAGCAACACCCATTACTCGCCTCAACACTCGGCGGAGACAACCGCTGTCGCTGAGGACCATGAGATCGAGGTTGCCGCCGAGGAAGACGAGGGTAGAGCGGCGGGTGTCGGACAACCCGCCCGATACAAGATCGGTGTAGACAACCAGCTCGGCAGGAGAAGACCGGTGGAGGACCAAGCCGAAGCCAATCGTGCCCCGGATGTAGCGAAGAAGGCGCTTCAGGGCAGCAAGATGGGACTCGAGGATCATGCATATGGAGGCGGATCTGCCGGACCGGCGTAGGTGAGTCCGGCCTAGTGAAAGTGAGTCTTGTAAAGCTCCAAAGAAGACTCGATAGGCGGTCGGATCGTGACCGGATCACCCAGTAGCGAGACAACCGCTGAGTATCAACGAGAGTGGAGCAAGGCTTGCGATCATCCATCACGCTCGGGATATCAATAGCATACCGTTTGGTGAAGTAAAGACCATCCGGGCGGGGCTCAACTGTCACGCCCAAGAAGTGGTGCAGCTTGCCCATATCCTTCATAGCAAACTCCTGCTGAAGAGAGGAGATAATCCACTTTGGAGCAGCGTGGAGGCGTCGACAATATCATCAACGAGAGAAGGAGGTAGGCAATGCCATCAAGATGGTGATAGATGAATAGTGAAGTGTCGACTTGACCTCAACAAAACCCAGTGTCACCAAGAAAGCAGCAAACCGAGAGTACCATGCCCGAGGAGCGCTGGACCATAGAGAGACTTGTTCAGCAGACCAAATCCGAGGTTGGAGTCCACAAAACCTCCCGGCCGCAGTTATCTTGTCTCTGTCGAGTCCCATGGAGAAAAGCATTCTTGACATCGATGGTGCACCGCCAAGAGCGAGAGAGAGCCAAAGAGAGGACAAGACGCATGGCGGGCTTCACCACTGGATCAAGGTCTCATCATAATCCACACCGGGCGCCGAGTGAACCCCGAAGAACCCAACGCCTTATAGCGCTCAGTAGTACCATCCGCCCGACGCTTGATGGTCCAAATCACTTGCCGGTCAACACATTGCAACCGCAGACGGACGGCACAAGATCCCAAGTCCGGTTGGCAAGAAGAGCTCCATACTCCTCTTCCATCGTACGACGCCAGCCTTGGATCCGCCAGCCTCACGAACGGACGCCGGGATCGGAGAGACCGCGGCTCCCTACGTAGGCGGAGAGAGCCACGGGCCGAAGGACCGGCCCGCCGGGTCACCATGGGATGGGTGTGTCGAGATCCCGATGGATGGCCGTGGTACACGGCCGGCTCCACCGAACGGCGCGTGGGCGGGCGGCGGTGGCGGCGGGCGGAGAGCAGCGTCGAAGACGCGGTGGAGGTGAGAGACGGCTCGAGACGGCAGGTGAGGAGGCGGAGCCGAGCGCGCCGTAGACATAGTGCAGGGGCATAGTCCACGGCACCGCGGAACCGGAGGCAGAGGGCGGTGGCTGACGGCGTCAGACACCTGCACGGCTCGGCGTGGCGGTGTGTCGTCGAGGCCGCGCGTGGCGCGGGAGGAGGCACCGGACGGTCGGGCGCAGAGGCCGGGGCGCGTGGCGCGGCGGGAGGCTCCGAGGGTGCCGGGGCCGAGCGTGGCGCGACCAAGGGCACCAAGCCCGCGTCAGGTGCAACAAAAGGCACCGGAACAGTGGGTGGTCCACGAAGAGGCTCGGCTGCGTGGCATGTAAAGGTCTGGAGCTGTGGTGGGTCAAGTACTGGAAAAGGAAAACAGAACAGTGGCTGAACCACCGGGTCAGAAAACATAGACTCAATGTCAGGGTCAGCAGAAGGTGTGGAGGTGGAGGAGTAGGGGAAGTCCGACTCATCAAACACAACATGTCGGGAAAGAAGAACCCGACGAGAAGTGAGGTCAAAGCAACGGTACCCCTTATGGTCAGGGGAGTAACCAAGAAACACACAACGTGTCGAGCGAGCTTGTGAGGGAGGCGGCAGCAAGGTTGGGTAGCAAGCGCACCCGAAGACACGGAGGTGAGCATAGGTGGGCGGGCATCAAGAGAGAGTGTGGTGAGGAGTCGGAGCGGTGGGCTGGAAGGAAGGCGGTTGAGAAGGTAGGTGGCGGTGTGAGGCTCTGCCGCGAGGCGGGGAGGCTGGAGGAGAAGAGTGCGATGACATCGCTCGTGGTCCGAATCATGAGCTCCGCCTTGCCGCTCGGGGAGAAGTGTACGGACAAGACATACGCAGGACACCTCGGGAGAGAAAGAAGGAGCGAGAGGTGTTGTTATCGAACTCACGACCGTTGTCACATGGGCGGCCTTCACGGTGAGGCCGAATCGAGTGGACACCCAGCAAAGAAGTGAAGGAGGTGGGGGAAGGTGTCGGACTTGGCACGCAAAGGAAAAGTCCAGAAGAGTGAGAAAAATCATCCACGATCACAAGATAGTACTTATAACCGGACATACGCCGAGTACAGTGAGATGTCCACAAATCACGTGAATGAGATCAAAAGCATGCAAGGCATGCGAAGAAGAAGAAGAAAAGGAAGCCGAACATGGCGACCAAGCCGCACGATGATGAGGTGCTCAAAGACTAGTCCTAGTACAAGAGACATCGACTACGACTAATCGAGCCAAAACATCTCGGCCAGATGACCAAGACGGCGGTGCCGGTGGTGGAGGGCCGGCGTCAAGAGCAAGCGGGAGGTAGCGAAGAGGCAGTGAGGAGGCCGGAGGCGAAGGGTGTCTGAGGGCGGAGCTATCACATCGGAGGAGTGGACGCCTTGAGCCAAATCCTTCACAGAAAGACCAAGTGTCAAACTCGGTGAACAAGAATTATCAAGTAAATTGACGAATGGAAAGGAGATTGTGGACCATCCGAGGAGCCACAAGAACATCGAGAGAGGCGAAAAGGACCGAGGCGATCCCACAGAGGTGGCAGGGAGACAAGAGCCATCACCACCATGATGGAAGAAGGACAAGAAGGGTGAGGAGGCGGACGAGAAGAAAGGATACCGCATCGGGGGTGGTGTGGTAGGAGGCACCGAGTCGGCGATCCACTCCGTCTTGACAAGCGGTGTCAGGCCCACAGTCTGAAGGATGCGCGGCTGATCCCACCCCCGCCACACCGAACGGGCCGAGGAGGTGGAGTCCAGGGGCAGGCGCATAGGGAGGCGGCCACCGTGACCATGGCAGTGAGTGCGTGGGGCGAGGTCCTCCCTTCCCGACCTGGAAGGGCCACATGGAGATCGCCGGACCGGGGTTGGCGGGTCGGCAGGCGCACCGGAGGAGGAGGAGCGGAGCGGGGTCGAGCTGGGTGGGCGTCCCGACCCCACCACCGCAACCTCGGCGACCTCGGCCCCCGGCCCACCCCGCTCGGCCCGGGGGGAGGAGCACCAAGGAGAGGCGGGCGGCGAGGCGGAGGGCGGTGGCGGGCAGCGGCAAAACACGAGAGGTGGTGGAAGGCAGCAGCGTGGTCGAGGCGGGCGTGTGAAGTCCCCGGGTGAGCTCCTCCAGGGTGAGAGCATCACGAAGCTGGAGGAAGGTGGGAGTCGGCTTCTGGTGAGTGAACATCGTCCGCAGGGCCTCGTAGCTGGCGGGAAGGCCCCGGACGACGTTGAGCACCAGGACGTGCTCCGGGACCGGGTACCCAAGGTCACAAGTCCGTCGGCGTGCTCTTCATCTTCGGCGAAAGTCTCCCACGGACATGTCACCCGGCTCGAGTGCGGAGCTGTCGAGTGGAGGGCACGCTGTCGGATTTGGTGCCGCCGGTGAACAAGTCTCTCTATGTAGTGCAAGCAGGGCTCCTCGGGCATGGTACTCTCGGTTTGCTGCTTTCTTGGTGACACTGGGTTTTGTTGAGGTCAAGTCAGACACTTCACTATTCATCTATCACCATGCTGATGGCATTGCCTACCTCCTTCTACGTTGATGATATTGTCCTGACTGCCTCCAGCCCACAGTTGCTCCAGCGGATTATCTCCTCTCTTCAGCAGGAGTTTGCTATGAAGGATATGGGCAAGCTGCACCACTTCTTGGGCGTGACAGTTGAGCCCCGCCCGGATGGTCTTTTACTTCACCAGCGTCAGTATGCTATTGATATCCTGAGCGTCTTTGGGATGATCGATCGCAAGCCTTGCTCCACTCCTGTTGATACTCGCGGTTGCTCGCTACTCGGGTGATCCGGTCGCTGATCCGACTGCCTATCGGAGTCTTGCTGGAGCTTTACAGTACCTCACTTTCACTAGGCCGGACCTCACCTACGCTGTCCAGCAGATCTGCCTCCATATGCATGATCCTCGGGAGTCCCATCTTGCTGCCTGGCGTCCTTCTTCGCTACATCCGGGGCACGATTGGCTTCGGCTTGGTCCTCCACCGGTCTTCTCCTGCCGAGCTGGTTGTCTACACTGATGCTGACTAGTGAATGTGGCACGACATTCAAACAGTAATATTCTTTATTTGATTGTTTATATTAAGATTAAATTTTATTTTGTTCTGAGGTGTAGGAAGCTCGCAGTAAATTTGATGTGGAAACAGAGCCATCTAATGCAATCGAGATTGAGCCAGCAAATGGTTTTCTAAACTCTGAAGGGCTGGCGTCACTGAAGTTCAAAAGGATATCATCAGTGTCATCGATGGGAAGGATAAACTGCAAGGTAGCGACATGAGATCAACACCGAAATTATTTAATTTATTTGATAATACACACCACCTTAGTCATTCAAGCTCGTGGCACTTGAATCAAGATGTGACCAATGACCAAGTTAAGCCTATAAAGGTATAAGAACGTTGTAATACATATGGAGCATTGGATGGGATCAGCGGTAAAATTGCCTCAAGGTAGCAGGTTTAAACAAAATTGAAATGCTATGATGATCCTTTCATGTTATTATAGCATGGTACCTTTTGTTGCCCTGCTAGGAAAATAGTTAAATGCATATTTTCCTCTTCATATATTCTGAATTAGTGTATGTGTCGCTGTAGCATGTAGAGGCAAAACCATGTGTCATTGGTATCCCAGGTCTATAGGAGCTCTTTGGCATGTCATGAAATCCAGTTTGTTCTTTTATTAGTTAACAATATACTGTGGTGTTGGTATTACAATTGCATCGCTGATTATGTTCTATTATGTCTTGTAGGTCTACTACTGTAAAGAAGATGAAGTTTGTCTTTATCAATCCATTGCTTTTGATGTCAAATTCCATGAGGGGCCAGAGCCCAGTCCAATACAAATTACTCTATCCTATTCTGTGACGCCAAGAGATAATTCAGGTGGTGCGCAATTAATAGTGGGTAGAAAGAATGCCAAGGTATAGTCAGGTTCATGTTGGTAATTTCATTTGTGTCGATTATCAATTCACGTGATTTAAATGTATATGTTTTTCACTTTGGCTCCGGGCCCACAATGCTAAGTGGGGCTTTTTGGGGGGCCAAAGTTCCAGCTTAACTCCCTTTGTACGTTGTATAGCTGACATGCTGCTTGCAAAACCCAGCTGCGTTGTTTTTGTAAATCTTATGTCTCCCTCTGCTGGACAACAAAGCTAATAGATTAGTATATTGTAGTTCCTTGATTGCTTGGAACACTGAATGGAGTCCATTTGTTGGAGTCATGTTAACTCTAATCATTGATGAATGTTTGGTTGCATTAAACAATTTGATTCCAAGCAAGGGTGGTGGTGCCCTGCATGCAGGGGCGGACCCAGCTGAGGTACATGGGTGTGCACTATTCTGTCTATTTGAACCCTAACAAGAGATACAGGCTTTGCCTGCTGCCTCACGATGCCGATTTCCTCATCTGCGAGAGAGAAGTGTGTTCGGTAAGGTGTCATGGCTATTTTGATACAGGCTTTGTTGGGCCTGCTGCCTCACGATGCCAATTTCCATCTGCGAGAGAGACGACGTCGAGCGTGTGTGTTCGGTAAGGTGGCCTAGCTGAGCCAGGCCTGTGAGCGGCCGGAGCCCGACAATGACGAGTCAGGCCTGTGGGATACGCAGAATCCGTTCGGGAATTTAGCATCCCATGATGCTGACTGGGTTGGGCTGGCATTTGTTAGATTGGCCCAAAGGTGGGGCCTTATAACTACCCCAAACTGCCATCGAAAGATGGCGTTCAGTAGCCTGGAGCGGGGTTGGGTACGATGACCGCGCGCAGACGCAGGTGAAGGTTATCACCCCATGCACAGACCTCTCAGAAATGCAGATAGCAAAGGTTTAAACTTAACAGATGATCAAAGCCCTAATTATGGGGGTCATCAGTTGATAATTACAAGAAAATCACATACCAATACTATTACAAAAATTTCTGGTCCAATTGACACATTTAGTAGCATCTTAAGAGGTTTAAGGGAGGCAGAAGCATGAGATCTAATAGCAGCAGCAACAATAATGCCCTGTCTGACGTGGCTGGTCTTGATTTATTCGAGAGAAAATACTGCGGTTGGTAGCTGGTGGTTGATTTGTTCGAGAGGAAATACTCATTGGTGGTGGTGATAAAGCAGAGACGAGCAGAGCAAGTTGCACAATTTGATTGAGGCAATGCTCAGTGGCCAAAAAGGAGAAAGAATCAGACATTTCCAAGTACGATTGGAAGCAGCCGAAAACAACAACATGAAGAATACAATGAAGAACAAGTTAGGGCAATGTGCAAGTGAAATTACATCGATGGCTCAGATGTAATTCAGTTAAGTGCTTGCCTACGGAATTGGATACATGCAGGAGTAGCCTGCTTGTGAGGCTGTCGAGGCAAACCCTGACTGCATCCCAAGCAGGTAACACCTGGGTGGACCCTTCACAACCTATATGTGGCGTCGGTCATCATCATTGCCATGAACCAAGGCGTCAAAACTGAAGCAACAACAAGAATCACTAATGTAAGAGATAGGAACAAAGTGATGAAAGGCTCAATTTAGTACAGATGCACGCACCAAAAAGATGCTTTATAATGAGACAATCAAAGCAGCGGTAGTCATAATTGCCTCAGTATGGAGGTGTCATCTTGAAGCATGCATCCTAAGCACCAGTTCATCATTGCCATTGCCATAGAAAAGTACCAAACAAAAGCAGAAGCTACGAGAGGCGTCACACGGATTAGGTTGTTAACATCCTGAGCAACAAGGTTCGATGGATGTTGCGAATTGTACATGTGTGCACAATTCACAAGGTCCGCATCGAGCTCGCTGCACAGGAAGGTTGGCCAACAGATTCCTTCATCATCTGTTTATATAGTAGTGCAGCATAATAGGCTCACCATTCAGCTGTTTGAAACAAAATGGGGACAAGTCGGCAAAATCGATCCACAAGGAAATGTCTCTGAAACTGCAATGCAAGGAGTAAGGCAATATGTCGGATAAACAATGTGTTGGGTCAGAGCTAACACCACACAAGCTCTTCATTCCCAGAACTCAACCCAAGAGGGCAATAACCATTTAAATTGAAAGAACAACATACAGAAATGTGAAATGGGTAGCCTCAGAACAAGTGCATCACAGGTATATGACTTTGTGTTAGAGGCCTCAGATTTTTCAGTTATATCAGGCACAAGTCAGTCAAAAGAGGGTGGCTCCAAAGTGGTGGTGAAATAGGAAGAACAAGAACAGACACCGAAGAGACGAAAAACAACAAGGCAAAAGAAGAAAGAGATGCTGCCACTTCATCATTGCCAAGACAGTAATCCTCACAGGCCTAAGAACCAACCAAACCAAAGCAACCAAGAGAAGAGAGGGGGTTGAGAATGTAGAAGGAACAAGTCAGGAACACCATTCGAAGCAGCAGAAATGTCAAATGTAAACAACTCAGCTGTAAGCAATAAGAACTATTTCAGTTGTAAAGTCAACAATGAAATGAGGTAGTTGTAAACATAATCATGAAACAAGGCAGATGTAAACTGCGAACAATAGCAATGAAACAAGGCAACTATGAACAATAGCAATGAAATCAAGTAGCTGTGAAATCAAATAGCAATTAAATCAAGTAGCTGTGAACAATAGTAATGAAGCAAAGTGACAATGAAGCATAGCAATGAAATCAAGGCAAGTGTGAACAATATCATGAGATAAAGCACACGTAAAGAACAACATATGACTTTGCACAATAATGAACAACACATAGCTGGAAACCGACATACAAGCCGTCACATCATACACAGCAGGCATATAGCAGTTCTAGATCCATCATATTACAATACTTACTATGCAGTTCACCAAATATAAGCATCACAGACACATAGAAGTTCTAGGTCCATCAAATCACAGTACTTACCATGCAACTCCTTAGCAAATAGTTAGTACCTTGCAGCTGCCAACAACTAGATTCTATATTAGTAATTAGTAAGCATCCACTTCAGAGCCTGGGAGGATATCTGTTTGCCAAAACATCTAGGTGGTCTGGGCTTCAAAATTCTGAAAAATGTCAACAAGAGTTTGCTTCTCAAGATAGCGGTATTGCTTGCAATCAGGATCCATACTTGTCACAAATTCTAAAGGCCAAATACTTTCACAACTCCAACTTCTGGATTGCTCCAAAACACCCACCAAGATCTCTGTTTTGGGCCTCCATTCTTAAAGTAATTCACCACTTACAAGACACCTGCTTCTACCAAATTTCTCAAGGCAACATTGTGATTTGGAATAATCCTTGGTTTCCTTTAAAAATCTTTTCCGGTGCCTTATACTACCAATGAGTAGTATGAAGTATAAAGAACATCCAGCTATCTATTTAAAAGGGTAATTTTGTAATCATATTTATAATAATTAATTACCTCTTTTTTTTTTACATGTATACCCACCGCAGCATTCTCCCCAACCCCGATCACCCTTCCGCCGCCCTCCCGCCGCCTGTCGATCTCCCCGGCCGCTCCTCCTCTTCGACGGCCTCGTCACGCCCTGCCCGCGCCACGACCTCGTCGACGGCCTCCGTGCGCACACCGACGCCGGCGGCATCCTGCTGTTCCAGGACGACCAGGTGAGCGGCCTGCAGCTCCTCAAGGACGGGGAGTGGGTGGACATGCCGCCCATGTGCCACGCCATCGTCGTCAACATCGGCGACCAGCTGCAGCAGGTGATCACCGGCCCAGTCCGGCCCCCCTCCTCCTGTGCCTCCACTGCGAGTTTTTTTTTTTTTTTTGAAACTGAGTCTTTAAATTAGTTCTTGATTAGTAACAGCCTAAAAGGAGCCTGTAAACGTTTTGTAGGGTGTGGTGCTTGAGCACATGCCATGTTACTGTCCTGAATTCTGATTGCTGGCACTATTTTGTGTTTTTTTATCTTCCTCAATTCTTTTGGTTTGTTTACTGTCACTCATGTTTTAATCACTGATCCTCTCAGGCAAAATGGTTTACAACTTGAGAAAAAGAACAGATGGAGAAGGAGCTGCGTGCCCAAATAATTGATGAAGCTGAATTATTCATGATAACTTTCTATGAGAAGTTGATACAGAATTGGGACAAATAAGGTCCACAACAGAGAAAGGGAGAAGGTACGTGGCGAAATCTGAGTTATTAGTGCATTTCACCATATCTATAAGCTAATATGTGTTTATTACTAATTTCTTTACTGCGGGCAGCTTTTTTGTATCCAGTTGACCAGTTTGGAGAAATCCCATGCTAGCGTGGACAAGCAGTACTGCAAATCAATTTCAGAGCTCATTCCATGATTTTTGTAGTTTGTCAAATTAAGTTCACTACATGATGTATTTTTCTTAATGATTATATAAGGTCCACAACAGAGAAAGGGAGAAGGTACGTGGGGAAATCTGAGTTATTAGTGCATTTCACCATATCTATAAGCTAATATGTGTTTATTACTAATTTCTTTACTGCAGGCAGCTTTTTTGTATCCAGTTTGGAGAAATCCCATGCTAAGCGTGGACAAGCAGTACTGCAAATCAATTTCAGAGCTCATTCCATGATTTTTGTAGTTTGTCAAATTAAGTTCACTACATGATGTATTTTTCTTAATGATTAGATATTAGCTAGTGTGTCAAGTACTGTTGTGCACATATGAAGTGAGAATCATTCGCAAAGGGAATAATTGCTGATGACAACATGTGTATGAATCATATGTGGAGTACTTTAGTGAAACTTTATTTATGAACACATACTGTACTCATTTACAGAAAGCCATATCTTGTCGCATATGTACAAATAATTACATCATGACTATCAGGCGCTGAAGCTGACAATGATTCACTAACACAGGTCGATTCTGTCTCGGAGGTTTCTGGTAGAAACTGATCATGTTCAGGCATTGATCGTCATGGAAGAACCTGAGAAGAAATAAATGTTCAGTTCAAAACTGATTTTCAGTACCTACTACTACAAAGAATAAGCACTGCAATATGTGTGGATTGGAATAATTATACATTGTGTGTTTCCTAGTTGTGTGCTCTAAAATGTCCCTGTACCAGAGCATGCACTGTAAATCTATACTGATTATTTTCAACAACACATGTAATTCCTCCCTGTCATCACTTGTAACAATGTGAGACCCAAGCTATATGATTGAAATAATTATCCAATTCAAATCAGAAATCAGGTGCACATACACTAATCGAATAGTACAAATATGCAATTTTCAACTAACTGATAATATGCTAACACTTAAATCTTTGGCATGAAACCATTAATTGGTCTACACAGTAAACATGTGGCAAGATAAATCCAGGGAAGGACTCGCTGAAAGCTCCGATGGAGATCATCGTGGTCATCAAAACATATATATATATTTAACATTGAGGCTGTGAACAACATATTGCAAGATGAAAATTATGATCGAAGGGGACCTTCATTGCGGTGGTTGTCATCGTCCTGCGCCACCAGCACTGTGGTACACTGGTACACAGCCGGAGGAGCAGCGGGAACGACGCCCGGTGTTGGAATGAGATCGAGGGCCCTGTGGATGTGGAACAAGAGGATGGCCGCTCCTTCATGCCCGAAGCCACCGCCGAAGAGCAGGAATCTGCAGCCACCGCAGCAACGCGAATTGGGTTAGGTGAATGGGGGAGGATGACGCGCGCGCATCCCCAGCACCGCCATGACCTGCCGCTCCCACGGACGCGCCTAGATCCGGCTTCTACGATGCGCGCAGCCTCCGCTTGCGCCGCTGCCCGCGCTGGCCTGCCCTCCCCGCTGGTGGCCGCTGCTCGCGCGAGCCCAGGCCAGGAGCCGCCGTCGACTCCGCGCGCGCCCCTGCACTGCAGCTCGTGCGGGCTCGGGCGCCGCCGCCGTCCGCCGGGCGGTCCGCTGCCTCTGACGATGAGAACAAGTTGCGAGAGGAAAAGGAGAGCGAGAGACAGTGAAAACGGATCCCGTGAGTAAAGAAAATATGTTGATTTCCAAATGAGTTGTGTCTGATTAATTGTAATAAATGAGATTCCAATTCACAAATTATACAAAGTTCTAGTTGTAAAAGTTGTTTAATTTTTCTTCCCATAATACCCTATACCATCTTATACTACCCATCCATACCACCTCATACTACTGTTTAGTTTTACGAAGTATACAATTAATCTGAGCCGTTAGATGTCTGTATATTGGTCCTTTTTTAATGATGGTATAACCTAGTATAAGGCACCGGAAAATAGCTGTTACAAGATAATGTACCACACCACAATCCACCAAACAATATCTCTGACCTGTGGATTCCTGGATCCACAGTTTGGGGCATTGCAAAAATCAATCTTCTATTTGGACCTCAAGCCATGGCTCAAATTCAACAAATTCCTATTTCTAATCACAACAGGCCTGATATAGTATGATGGGAACTTCTACTAAAGGCAAATCCACAACCAAAGAAGCCTATAAACTTCTTCCCCACTCTCAAACTACTCTATCCACACATACTGGTAGTAGGGTTATCACACCGCAGGCACTGATTTTACTAAACACCATTTGGAAGCATAAAACTCTGCGGCCCAGGTACAAGGTCTTTGCATGGCGCCTCATCAGGCAAGCACTTGCTTCAGGAGTACGAGCAGTGAGATTCTCCACCAACATTGACAAACATTGTGCCAGATGTGGTCAGGAGGAAACAGATGAACATTTGTTCTTCACCTGCAGCTTTTCAAGGGCAGTATGGTTTGCTGCCTCTCCACCTCTACAAACTGATAGGTTGCTGCAAGGTACATGCCATGTACAGGAACAATTGGTGCTTATTCCGTCCACTAACACCTCTGTGCAGGAACAACTCAGGGTGATTACCACTCTTTGGTTCATTTGGAAGACGAGGAACGATTTGAGATTCAACAACAAAACATGAGCAGCGTCGCAAGTCATTCATGCAATTGCTGCCGATATTGATACAATCAGCAGGTACTCCATGGAGAACAGGAATGCAAGCCAGCAGCAAAGCCAGTCACAACAACATTCAGAAGAACATATACAGCCACACACATCTAAAGTACATGTCTTTGTGGATGCTGCAATTCAGCAAGTGCCACAACGCTATGCTACCAGGAAAGCCGGGATAGGAGTCCATATTCAAGGGGAAATCCAAGGAATGCCCAGTGAGATTTTGATTCAAGCTACTAACAATGAGGCGCAAGCTTTAGCTTTGGAGCTGTCTTCCAAACTGATGCACACACTCTACAAATGCCAACTCTACTCTGCCTTTGGGCTTTGGCCAACACACCTCTTGTGAATTGGGATGCTTTCTGTCCCATTCTTGTAAAAAGCTTATGATTTAATGCAGTCACCAAGTATTAAAAAAAAACTGCCTGCTACCTCGCGGGACGGGCCTAACAGCTACAAAGCCAACAAGCCCAGCTTCTCCTAAACAAAAGAAGACCCAGCCCAGCCCAAGGAAAAACCCTACCCCTCGCCTTATAAAGAAAGATAACCTCTCTCCTATCCTAGGGTTACCTCCGACCACTCCTTCCCCTCCCCAACCAAAGCACCTGGCGGCGGCGAGCGGCGGAGGCGGCGAGCGGCGGAGATGACGACGAGCCTGAAGAAGAACCGGAAGAAGCGCGGTCACGTGTCCGCGGGGCACGGTCGCATCGGCAAGCACCGGAAGCATCCCGGAGGTCGCGGTAACGCCGGTGGCATGCACCACCACCGGATCCTCTTCGACAAGTACCACCCGGGCTACTTCGGCAAGGTCGGCATGCGCTACTTCCACAAGCTCCGCAACAGGTTCTACTGCCCGTCGGTCAACGTCGAGCGGCTCTGGTCCATGGTGCCCGCCGACAAGGCCGCGGAGGCTGGAGGAGACAAGGCCCCGCTGGTGGACGTGACGCAGTTCGGCTACTTCAAGGTGCTCGGCAAGGGGATGCTGCCGCCCAAGCCCATCGTCGTCAAGGCCAAGCTCATCTCCAAGGTCGCCGAGAAGAAGATCAAGGCCGCCGGCGGCGCCGTCGTGCTCACCGCATAGGTCTTTTACATCTTGTTTCGTCTTATTGTCTGCACTAAGAGAACTTTTAAAATTGTTGTGGATCCTGCGTTGTGAGACAGCGTCACATGAGTTTTGATGCCCCGGTTTGTGCACTTAGTAACGAATGCCAGTTCATTTCCTTGAGATGTTTGAGATATATCACTGCTTGAGATATCTTACTGCTTAGGCTTGCCATCGACATAATTTTTCGTAGAATGGCTATTGGTTCTTTCTCCTGGCTGAGGCTGTTGTATGTTGATTTGTGGTTTATTATAGTGAAAATCTGTTTAGCCCTTGTTTGTTGCATCAGCATGTTTGTGAGCCTCTAAATATGTCAACCTTCTTCCATGAAGATGCTATGTTGTTGCATTCTAGTAGTGCCCCAAAATCCTATATCTAAGTGCATGGTTGTCAGTTGCTCACTTGGCTTTCTTTATTCCTTATTTGTAACAGTGTTGCTTCAAGTTGATTTCGTCACCTGTTGGGCTTGGTTTTTATTTAACTATTGTAAGCATAATTGTAGTTTCTTGTAGAATTGCTAAACTTTCTGCTCGCTCTGCAACTGTTGGCCATAGATTAGCATTGACCTTATGTCGTGATTAGGCTTTCACTGTTAGAACATTGTCTGGCTTTAGTATTTCTGAAAGATGTCAAAGTAAAATGTTCCACACTAGAGAAGTGTGTGGGATAATCCTGGTTTGCCCTGCTACATTATGACAGTACCCCATAGCCTATAGGTCTGAATTCAGGGTTACCTGATGATCTTTATGTTTTCTGAGCTTGATGTATTTAACTGGCCTGTATGTAGTAAAACAATGTTTATTATGAATGCATACTTTCTGTCGGATCGCTAGAGCTACGTGTCAAGCTCTATACTAGTGAAAAATCTTGGGGTTGTATTTTAGCCTTCAACATACTGATGTTTTAAATCCATTGTCGTGCATTTGTTTTATTCATCTGTTGCCCTTGAAGCACTTGAAATGTATCACACTGAATGGTTGAGCTTAATTTTATATATGGACCCTTCTTTTGCGGAAAACTTAGCCATTGAGTTCAAGCAGGTTGTGGATTCCTGGGGATTTTAATATATCTAATATTTAAAAACAAATAACTGTTTTTCTGAAGGATGATTGTCTGTTGATAGAACTGTTGTCATTACATTTCAGGTTCTCGGTGCGTAGTACTAGGATAATTTATTAGACAATTGATATGTGTGATGTTAATGATCTCATGTTACATGCTTAATCTACCACAAAACCTCTTGTTCTGTAGATGATTGCGCATTTTAATTTTTAGCATTTTGTATTTTTGTAACCATGTATAATTTCTTTTCAACATGTCGACCAAGTCCACTTCAGCGCTATATTGACCTTCACTGATTAAGTAACTAAGGATTTGATCTCAGCATTAAGATTCTTTTGGTGTTGGTTTAACCTTATTGTAGCGCAATATTCTTGGGATCTGGTTATATAAGTTTGCATGCCCATGAAGGATCTTGTTTGTTTTAACTTTAAGATATCCCAGTGATCACCTGATTGCTTTTGAATTGAATTTTCATTTGTTAATCTGATAATGTTGTGCTATCTCTCCAGGTGACCGAACCCAAAAAGCAGGAAGCACATACTCATCACTAAGGATGATGGGGTCGGGGATGCAACGTGTTAAGCTCCAATGCAAGGATGTCATAAATTGACATTGTATCTATTCTCCATACTTGCATTTGGTTTATGATTTGTGGACCTCATTTGGCTTAGTTTATCTTAGTTTTGAAGCTTTTGTTTAAGTTGAGCAATGAGGATATGGTAGTTTAGCGTTGTCCCTAACTTGTCACCTATTTTATTGAAGACATTGCAATGGGTCGGTTCTGCTTAGCGATGGCAGGTTCTTAAGTTATACGTGCATTTGGTTTCCTCGTGATGCTACCTGGCTAGTGCAGTGTTACCGTGTGATTTGTTGTAGAATGTAGCTAGCCTGCCGGCTTGAAGCTTAATGTTTGTTGCAAGCGTTTCTGGTTCTTAAGGAAGGTAAGAGCAGTCTAGCGCAGCAAAAACCGAAAGAACTTAGCGTGGTGGTTCTTTCGAATGCCGAACAGGCTAAGCGCCTAACCCATCTTGCTGATACCGTTGTGGCGTTGTTGGCCCGAATTGCTGCATTGAACAAGGTGATGCGACATTGCTAATCCTGAGGCTTTAACAAGTGCAGAATCTAGGTGCTTGTATATACTCCGTACTAGCTAGATGCCAGTTGAAATTCTCCAAAAGCTCGTGGAGTTGGAGAATGTGACGATGTGTCTTCTGACTTCGGCCCTTTCTGTTTGATGTTCAATTTTCTCTTAGTAGTAATGTACACTTGGTAATCCTAATATGAGAACATTACCCCGCTACCGTTTTCTTTCTTTTTTTGCAAATAAAATTAAATTAAAGGGAAGTTTCAGAGATTACAAAGCCCAAAGCAAAGTTGAGAAAAAAGCAAAAGAAGACGTCACCCAGGCCCAAAAAGAAGTTACAACGTATTAAGCCAAACTAACATAGCAGGCGCCTTATCAGGTCTAATCCTATGGAGCAGCAAGGAGAGAACTCAGACATGAATTTTCGCTTGCAAGCCTGAACTGTTGGATCAACCCCATTAAATATCCAGTCATTCCTCACCGTCCAAATACTCCAAGACATCAATATTATGATCTCCGTGAAGAATGGAACACCAAGCTTTCTTCTGATGAGATTGAAAATCTGTGGCACTGATCTAGTTGTGACCACTGTTGCCCCTATGGCTCTCTCCAGCACGCTTTTGCAAAATTACACTGCAGGATGAGATGAGCCCACTGTGTCGAGTTTGTTACCGCCGGCAAGTAAATTTCTCGGATTGCGTGCCGGGTCTCGGATGGTTGTGCAAGATGGACACAATGATTTATACTGGTTCGGACCTCCGGAGAGTAACACCCTACGTCCCTGTCTTGATTTGTAGTAGGGGGATACAAATGAGCGAGAGAGGGAGCTCGGTCCCAAGTCTCTGTGGTGTATGTACGTGGTTCTTGTAGCAGGAGTCTGCATACGCGTGTGTGTGAGCCAAGTCCGGCTGAAGGTAGAAGAAGAACAGTAAGAGAGAGCTCCTCCGGAGAGGAGAAAGAAGGAGTAAAAAGAAGTCACCTTGCCGCACGCAGGAGGCCCAGACTCATCTTTTATATCTCAAGAGGAGGCTGTAAAATAGTAAAAAGCGAGAGAGTACTGTCGGGGTTTGTTACCGTCGGCAAGTAAATTTATAAGAACGCGTGTACTGATCCGCACGGTAGCACAAGAGACACTCGAGATTATACTGGTTCGAACCTCCGAAGAGTAATACCCTACGTCCAGTTTGAGAGGGGGTGTTCTTTATGCTCAGGAGTTTGTAGTAGGGGATACAAACAAGTCGGGAGAGGGTTTCGAGCCCAAGTCCCTGGTGTGCAAGTGATTCTTGTAGCAGGAGTCTGCGTACGTGAGTGTGTGAGCGTTTGTGCGGTTGTATGAGATGAGATATCGATACTAAGTGCGTGTGGGGGTGGAAACGAACGTGTCTTGTAAGTGTCCTAGTCCTCCCCTTTTATAGTCACAAGGGAGAGGCTCAGGGAGGTTACATCGAAGGTGTAAGGCGGTCTCTGATCTAGGGCATCCTTCTTGCGTCGGGTGTCGTGAGCGGTGAAGAAGATTACGGTGCTCCAGGTGACGGTGTAGATCTCTCCTGAGTCGTGCGTCCCAAGTAGCCGTCCCAGGGCCCTCCGTACTCTTCTCCGAGTAGTTAGTCGGGTACAGGAAGCAGGATTCGTATCTTGACCCTATCAGTGGATCAGGGGCTTGTCTTTTAAAGATGCAGTGGACATGGGTGAGTGCATGCCACGGCGATCGAGGATAGGTGACGGCTTACCTTTGTGCGTTGGTGGCCTGCGTTTCCCGTGCCGTTCGTAGTACGATACATACTGCCCCCGCTGAGGAGCGGCAGGAGGATCCACCCTCTGACACCAGATCGACACAGTCGGGCGGACCGCCGTGGAGGGCCCGGCCACGTGGCGGTCGCAGCGCTGGGTATCACGGGATACCAGCAGGGGCCCGTGTACACTGGCGGCCAAGTCTTGAGCGGTGGAGCGGAAAACTACTCGTGCAAGTAGTTAATCTATGCCGCGTCTTCCGATGCTTAGGGTGTAGCATGCACTGCACCGTGCATTGCCCAGCGTTCCTTCAGCGGTTAGCGATCGGCAGCCCTTTGTGCATTCGTGGCGAGGGTTTGACGAATCCGTCACGACGCCGAATCGGGACGGGCCGGGCGGACGCTGCGGTGGTGCGGTCTGCGATGGCGGCGGGGAGGTGTCTTGGCGGAGATCCCGGGATCTCGATCTAGAGGGGCCCACGCGCCCCGCGCCTTCCCTGCGAAGCCTGCGCGGGTCGGTGACGGAAACTACTCGTGCGAACAAGTAGTCGTAGACGGGAGGCGGAGACTACTCGTGCGGGCAAGTAGTCGGAGGCAGAGGTGAATACTTGTCGCACGGGCCGCCTGCCTCCCGGCCCATGACGCAAACAGGTCGTACGGATCCTCAAGTACTCGAGAGGGGCTAATACTCGTTGTATTAGCCGCCAAAGTATGTCGTACGTGGGTCCGTACTGCGTTTTTTAGAGGTCCTGGTGGGCCCTGGTCCATGGCCTCGTCAAGTACAGTGTATAGTAAAAAGGGTGAAAGAGAAAAGCCTCAGCTTGGATGTGACGGCCACCACTGTGGCCCTCGTGGTGATGGTTCAGGTGCCCATCTCGCTCTGACAGCGGGTACGCCATGTCGGTACAGCTCGGGGTAGGCTAAAGCGGGGCGGTGGTACGACGGAGACTTCCGGGAACGTGTCTTCTCGGAGGCTGCTTAGCTGCGAAGGAGCCACTAGTCGGGGACGGAGACCAGTCGGACGAACCGTGGACTGCTCGAGCTAGCTTGTTAGTCGGAAGGCCACTAGCTTCTCGTGGCTTATCTTGACGTCATGTGCCATCATGGCTCCGTTTTTTGTCGTTTTCCTTCAGGAAAATAAATCCTGGAATACCACATGGTTTATGGCCATTTTTCTTCATAAGAATAAATCCATAAAGCCATCAACAATACTCCAGGGGCCATCGTGGCTGTCAGGTCTGCTCGTATTTACTGTTTTTGGGTACCCATGATACCGGATCTTGTCAGTGTGGGTCCTGCTCATTGTGGGGCCCGCTTGGTCTGAGTCGGGGGATTAAGGACGGTGATGGTCACCCCTAATCTAGCCCCTCATCAGTAGCCCTCGAGTCTGGTGAGGGAGTCGATGACTCGCTCCCAGGTTCAGTTGTCGTAGTGGAGAGGTAGATTGTGGTTCTTCCGGTGGGGGCGCGCGAGCGCACCTGCCGGGTGTAGCCTCCGAGCCCGTGGAGGAGTCGGAGACTCGCCTGTGGGGTTAGTAATTTAGGAGTTGAACTTGCTTCGTCAGGGACGTCGTCGCCCCCGAGCTTGAGAGAGAAAGGTCAATTTTCGGTGACCCCGCATGGCACGGGGTGCCAGTCGGGGAGTCGGTTTCCCCTTTTGCCGCGTCTCCCTTGTGTGTCCTTTTCGCTAGGAAGGAGGGTCGGGTGACGTCAAGGCTTGCCTCGTTGGCCGAGCCCTATCACCCAGTGAGCTGCGTGCGGGTGAGTTCGAGCGAAGCCCCGGCATCCCGTTCGTTGGGTTCCGGATGAATCATATGGTGATCGACTTCAGGCTCTTGGTGGCAAAATCATCTAGTTGCCGAGCCTGTTCGACCGGACCTTGCAACTCTTTGCCCTTCCGTCGGAGGAAAACTGTGATGTCTCTTCCCACCAAGACTCAAACGCAGCTCGGGATGCTCTTGACGCTCGTGCGCCCGAGTTATGCCTGCTGGGGCCCATCCTTCGCCGCCCCTCGCTCGAGTGCCTAGGAGAGGCTGTCGAACCCTACGACGGGCCAGCCTTCGAACTCCTGGTCATCTGTGTGCGGTGCCAGCCCCCGAGGGAAGAGCCGCGAGGGGCCGTTAGGGCCATTGGAAGCATGTCGCGTGATCGTTGTGACGGCCGAGTAGTCGTCGTCCAGCCCCCGAGCGTGTGGGCCGAGTAGTCGTCGTCTCCCAGCCCCCGAGCGTGAGGGCCGAGCCGTCGTTGTCGTTCCGGTGGAGCAAAGTGCCAGTCCGAGTATGGAAAAGTACTCGGCCGGTGGTGAGGGCAACCTCTCGAGAGTAGGCGGCAAGCTCGGGGATCCAAGACCCGTTCCTGAAAAAGAAAATCGGAGGATAGCAATACGTGGTGCGACAGATACTAATTCTGAAGCAAAAAGCATTTGACAATGTATAGCAAGAACTCTAACTCCAACTCTTTTGAATCTATTAATTTCCTCGGGTAGTTATCCTGTTATGTGTGACGCCCCAGGATTTTAATTAGTGTTAATTAGCACTAATTACCTCTTTAATCAAGTCAACCATCATTAGCATGGTCAAACCCCATCTTGAAATGGTCAAAACCCTAGTTGTCAATGACTAACTCTAGAACTTTCACCATGTTCTCCAAATTTCACTTAAACACTTCAAAATCAGCCAATACAAAAGTTGTTCATCTTTTTGAGGGACACACTTTTCATAATTGGCGGCATTTTAAATTTTAAGTGGAAATGGTCCAAAAAGTTGGTCAAAGTTCAGTAGCATGTTTTGACCAAGCCGAGAAAGACATCAACTTCATCAGCAGTTTATGCTCAAACCATTCATCAAACACCCTATCCCCCTTTGTAAATGTTGTAGCTGGATGTTTCCTCTACAAGTTTGCTATTGGGAGAATTTGAACTTCTATTCAAAATTTGGGAGTTTGAATCACTAAAGACGGGTGAACCTCGCGCCGAGGTGTGGTCACGCCTGCGACGCGCCAACCGGCGCCCGTGCCTCCCGCGCCGCGGTTCTCTGGGGCCCGAACGCCGGGGACCACGGCCCCATTTGGCAGGCGGGGAACGGTGGGTCATGCCCCAGTCCAAGTCCCCTCGACCGCGATCTCTCCTCACGTGCCACGCGCGCCGGACCCCCTTCTGTGCGCGTCGCCGATGGGCTCCCGGTCTCCGCACGCCGCGCCACCTTGTCCCGGCAATGCTTGGTCACGAAGGGAAGAATGGCTCGTGGTCGCCTATAAAAGGCGCTCGTGCTCCTCCTCGTGCCCGAGCCAGAGCCGCCGCCGCTCCTCCTTGCTTCCGCCGGCCGCCATTAACGCTGCCGCGCGGAGCTCCACTCTCCGCTCGCCCCCACCGCCCGCCAACTCCTCTAGCACCTTCCCTAGGACCTCCTCGAGCTCCACCATCACCCTTTTGCCCCGCATTGACTTGGCCGAAGCGGCCGTGCCGCCGCCACCGCCGAGTCGGGGCTTTGAGTCACCACCGCTCCGCCCACCGGCGCCAATCGGTCTGTGGTGAGCACCCACACCGCCCCGTGCCGTTTGTTGGCCAGCTCCGGTCCTCTCTCGTCGACGGCGAGCTCCCCTTCGCCGCCGGGGGCACCGTTGTGAGGATTGTTTTGTTTCTAGGGTCCTTGATGTAAACCGAGGGCACGGTTGTAAATATAAAAATCTTTCTAAGGACCGGTTCATAAATAGATTCTTGAGTTCTTGAGTTGTTTTCGAGTTAGTCCTGCAGCTTGTTCACAAAAAAAAAGTTAGTCCTGCAGCTTAGAAAATTCATAGAAAATCATAGAAAAATGATAAAAATGCAAAACCAATTTTGTTGGTTGTTTCCTTGTGAGCAAATCTACAACTTTTGCAAAGCATGACCTTACTTTTGACTAATAGTTTTTGAAATAAAATTCAAACTCAGTTCGACCTACTTGTGTTGTAGTTCAAAATTTAGATGCGATCTTGAGCTGAATTTTGGATATGTTTATAGTCATGGCTATTAGGGGCTAGATCTAAGTTTTTGCACAAAGTTATTGTGTAGATCTTTAGTTATGATTTATTTTGTATTTGTGCTAGATCTGTACAAATGATTTGTGCAGCTTCATGCAAATAGATTCTGTATCTCATCTTGTGACTACTGTCTTGTTATGACTGGATGTACCTCTGGTGATTTTATCACGTTTTTAGGAACTGTCTATGTATAGGTTTCTGAGTTATGCTTGTTTAGAGTGTTAAATTCATAGTGTATATTCTGATGATCCAGTGATGCTCATCTTTGAACTAGATGAGGTTTGGGACATGTTTGTCCTGTAGGAGAAAGTTTGGCTACATATTAGTTATATATGTCTCTGTATAAATTCTTTATGCATGGCTAGGCTGAAAATAGTTATTTTTGTGTAGCTTGATAGAAATAGTTTCTGTTGCTAATTTTTGGTGTATAGCCTAGATTTATTCTAGAGATGCTATGTGTAATTTTTGAGCTCCAGTGCATGAGTATTTTTCTCTGTATTAATAGATCTTGCTTTTGCTAGTTGTAAATTGTCGTATTTTTCATGCTTAGGATATGGCTCGGTTTGGTGTGAATTTTTGGCAGTAGCTCTGTTGTTACACTGTGTGCATGTACAAAAATTCTCACTATGATACCCTTCATGGTTTAAACAGAATGGATTTTGGAAGGAATCAAGTGTTATAAAGAGAGAAATTAAGAAATCACCCTTTTAAATCCAAATGTGTGTTTCACCCTAAGTTGCACCCTTTGTTCACCTTTAACTAACTTGGTTGTTTTGTGAAGCAAAATAAATGTAAATAAATAGATATGCACACAATCACTATCAAAATAAATATTAATAAATGATTGCTTACCTTTTCTTTATGGAAGAGTATGTTGAATATATTCTTGTCTAGGTGAATGTGGTCAACCTTGCACCCTATGCTTGTCATGTGCTGTTGTATTAATTAATTTACATTCACCAACTAATCCTTGCATATGCATCCTCTGTGTAGAAGTTACACGCTCGTGCCGGCAGACGAGGACGAGGGAGCAGGAGGAGACGCACTGTGGTGAGCAAGACCCGGACCAAAGTTCTAAGATTGTCTCGATCGCTTGAGGCCAAGGCAAGCCCCGGTTTATCATTAACCTGTGTGTTTCTTTTTAAACTTCTGAATTTATCTTTGATTATTTATGTGCACTTAAGTCCAGGAGTTGAATTGAAACCCTAGTTGCATGATCCATAAGTACCTATGACCTTTTACTAGTATGCTAGGTCGCTAGTTGCTATGCACTAAGGACCCGGTACAAGTCGAGTGATGTACTTCGCTCGTGAGAATAGGTTCTTATGTTGGAATCATAAGATTTGATAAATTGGATTGCTCACGTGGTAAGAGCATGGGATTCTGGGCTCTGGTCTGGTGATTAAGAGACTAAGCGTTTGAACGTACTAAACATTTGTCGGAAATGGGTACGGTAAACCTAGTAGCTGAATGATGGGGGGCGGGAACTTTGCGCTACTAATCTTGGGTTGCGTCCCAAAGAGCTACCGTGGACCGTGGTATGTGTGATTCTCGACGCCAGTGTGAGGCGCCGATAACCTTGTACCTAGGACTCAGAGCATCCGATCCCAACTGAGGAATGACGGAACCCGTTGAATGAACTCTGTGTGAGGGCATTCTCCCATATGTTTAGGTCCACCTTGCAAGGTTATTAATCGATCGATCGTCGGCCTCTCACCGTTATCCGAGAGTGCTTAATCATCTGGCCATGTGTGATCCCTTTATGATGGAACATTGATAAACTTGATTGTTTGATTAAATTGTATTGCACAACTCATACTTGCAATAGTTGCTTATATAGTAATGAAGTAATCTACTAGAACTTGAGCTAAAATATTGAAAGTAAGGATTAACTCCTTAGTAGCTTTTGGGCAAAATAAACCCACTAGCCAAAAGCCTTGCATGATTAGAGGTTGAGTCTTTTATTTTAAGACGGGTCAGCCTTGCTGAGTATTAGTATACTCAGCCTTGCTATATATGTTGTTTTCAGGTGATAATGTTTAGCCTAGAGAAATCCCACCCGGCTGGGAGCTGGAATGGGTGGATGACGAAGAGTGATGGCGTCATGGGTGGCCTCCCATGACGCCACTGTATCATTTAGTATTTCCGCTGTCTTTTTAAACTCTGAACCTTTTATTTCCACTTCAAGAACAATGGTTTGTAATAAGTGACCCTACGGGGAAGATTGGCTTTAATTTGTAAGGTACTCTGGACTCTCCTTCGTGGGGGTTTTAATGTATGCGTGTTCGATCCTCTGTGTGTTGTACAAGTGATTTACCGGGCTTTGACCCGACAACACTCAACGTGATGGTTCCGGATTACCGCTTAATGACCAAATGGAGTGGTTTAGGCGATAGTACCGAATTATCTCGGGTGGGGTTGTCACATTACGTTTATGCACCTGACCCCTGATAGCCACATCCATAGCGTAGGGAGCAGGCCGCATGCACACATAGGAAGTGTAGGCGTAGGGTCGAGGTTTCACGGTTTAAGGTGTGTGCTCCCCGAGTACTTTAGCGACTCGTGCGAGAGAGGAAAAAGAAAAGGAATGGTAGAGAAAGAGTGCGCGTGACACGCCCGTTGGCCGTTTCCCAACTGCTCGTGTAGCGTTCAAACTGTTTAAGCAGTCGGGGCTATGCCTAAGGTAATCGGCGATATCCCAGAGACGCATGTTTGAGATATCATGTGGTAGGAAAATAGTAGTATTAAAACAATACTTAGCTCAACTCGTGCTCATGCCGGAGGAGTCGAGGTGTCATCCCCGAGCCTGGGCTGATAAGCCTCCAAGCTTCATGACGCCCGTCGTGGCCAGGTGGGAGGTTGTCAGCGAGATCGATGAATGGTCGGGATCTGCGTCGTCGCAGGAGTCAAAGCCGGAGGCGTCGGTCGTGGATGCCGGTGTCGGAGGCGAGGCGGCCGGAGTCGAAGGAGTCGGCCGTGGAGGTCGGTGTCAGAGATCGTAGATGTTCGGATGGCGTCGTCGCAGGCTTGGTTGAGGTGGCGGCCGGGTGGCCTCTGGTGCCGCTCGCCCTCATCGTTGTTGGTGCGGTCGCGGAGCGTGTCCGAGTGGTCTTTGCCTCGCCCGACGAGTTTCCAGCTCAGGGTCCGGGGACCTCATCTTCTCGAGCTCACGGTAATCGGTGATGATGGTGTCTTTGTTGGCGTTGTCATGGCCGTCGCGGTAGTCGGAGGAGGCGGAGCAGAGGGGCCGACGGGCCGCCTTGCATCGAGGAGGTGGAGTCGTGCGTCGGGCCGTCGTGCGTCAAGGAGGCGGAGCTGGGTGCCACCGGGCCGCCGTGTGTCGAGGAGGCGGAGCTTCACCGGTTCGATTCGCACGACCTCTTTTATGTCTCCGAGTAGCTTTTGTCTCCGTGCAAATTTTGCTTCTGAGTAGTTTTGCTTCGGAGTAGACTTTGCTTCCGAGTAGTTCATGACTCGCACGAGTAGTTTTGCTTCCGACTAGTTTGCTGCATGCTGCATGCGAGCTTCTTCTTTTTTTTGTGCTCCGACTAGTTTGTTGCATGCTGCATGCATGCAAGCCTATTTTTTGTGCCTCCGACTAGTTTATGGCCAGTGCATGCATGCATGTTAGCTCCGAGTAGTTCTTCCACTCCGAGTAATTCTTCCATGCATGCAAGCAAGCTCCGAGTAGTTCTTCCATGCATGCATGCAAACTCTGAGTAGTAGCTTTTCGAGTAGGAGGTCGATTCACAGAGTTGTTTCCGTCTCCGTGTAGCTTGTCTGGACTCCAGGGGGCGTAGTCGTTGCCGTAGGCATTGCGCCCGCCGTCGCCAGCGGAGTTGCGGTTGCCGTTGTCGTTGCGTCGTAGCAGCTAACGCCGCGCGTCGCCGCTGCCGGCGAGTCACCGCTGTCGCTATAGCGAGCAGTGTCGCGTGGCCGCCGTCGTTGTCGGCGGAGTCGCGGTTGCTGTTGTCGTTGTTGCCGCAGTCAGCGCCGCGGCCGCCGTCGTCGTAGCCGGCGGAGTCACGGTTGCCGTTGTCGTCGCTATCGCGGTCAGCGCTGCGGCCGCCGTCGTCGTTGCCGGCGGAGTCCGGTTGCCGTTGGTGTCGCCGTGTATTCGGGAATGCGACCGGGACGCCGTGGCGGCCGCAAGGCCAGTCGAAGGAGTACTCAGGGGCGTCGTGACGGGATCGAAGACCTCGGTGGTGCGGCATGGGGAGGTGAAGTCGTGCCAAGCCAGCTCGCCGTCCGTGGTGACGATGAAGCTCGGGCCGTCGGAGCGTGTATGCCTTCGTCGCCCGATTCTTGACGTGGTTGGCCATCCAAGACCTGAAAAACGTCGTGACACGCAAAAGGCCCCTACCTGACGCGCCCACTGTCGGGGTTTGTTACCACCGGCAAGTAAATTTCTCGGATTGTGTGCCGGGCCTCGGATGGTTGTGCAAGATGGGACACAAGGATTTATACTGGTTCGGGCCTACGGAGAGTAACACCCTACGTCTTGTTTGAGTTGCTCGTGTTATTTGCACTGATTTGTAGTAGGAGCATACAAATGAGCGAGAGAGGGAGTTCGGTCCCAAGTCTCTGTGGTGTGTGTACGTGGTTTTTTTAGCAGGAGTCTGCGTACGTGTGTGTGTGAGCCAAATTCGGCTGAAGGTAGAAGAAAAACAGTAAGAGAGCTCCTCCGGAGAGAAGAAAGAAGGAGTAAAAAGAAGTCACCTTGCCCCACGCAGGAGGCCCAGACTCCTCTTTTAGATCTCAAGGGGAGGCTGTAAAATATAGTAAAAAGCGAGAGAGAGAGAGAGTACAGTGTATAGTAAAAAGAGTGAAAGAGAAAAAGCCCCAGTTTGGATGTGGCGGCCGCCACTGCGGCCCTCGTGGTGATGGTTCAGGTGCCCATCCCGCTCTGACAGCGGGTACGCCACGTCGGTACGGCCCGGAGTGGGCTAAAGCGGTGGTGGTACGGCGGAGACTTCCGGGGACGGGTCTTCTCGGAGGTTGCTTAGCTGCGAAGGAGCCGCTAGTCGGGGAGGGAGACTAGTCGGACGAACCATGGACTGCTCGAGCTAGCGTGTTAGTCGGAAGGCCACTAGCTTCTCGTGGCTTGTCTTGACATCATGTGCCTTCACGACTTCGTTTTTTGCTGTTTTCCTTCACGAAAATAAATCCTGGAATACCATTTGGTTCATGGCTGTTTTTCTTCATAAGAATAAATCCATAAAGCCATCAAAAATACTCCAGGGGCCATCGTGGTTGTCGTCTGCTCGTATTTACTGTTTTTGGGTACCCATGATACCGGATCTCGTCAGCGTGGGCCCACTCATTGTGGGGCCCGCTTGGTCTGAGTCAGGGGATTAAGGACGTTGATGGTCACCCCTAATCTAGCCCCTCATCACACTGTTTCTAACTTCTGAAGAATGCACAAATCACAAGTGTAGCTGTCCAAAACCATATTCTTCCTTTTGAGCAGATCTTTAGTACTGATTCTATCTTTCAGCAGCAGCCAGAAAAAAAGACTTTGTGCTTCATTTGACATTTGGATTTCCACAGCCATTTATAAATCAGATGGATGGTTCTTTGCCCAATTAAAGTCTTATAAGCTTTGGATGTTGAGAACAAGGCATTTCCCCAAATGTAGGTCCAGAGATCAGACTCCCCGAGGAGGGGTAGATTGTTGATGGCGTTCTGAATAACCAAAAATTGCTGGTGGGCTTGAACCAAGAGAGGAAGGTTGAAGTTCACATAAAAGTCGGGCGAGGTAGTGGCTTGAAGGAATGTGATATTTGGGTTTTAGCAAATGAGAACAGTTCAGGATAAGCTTGAGAGGGCACCACTCCTCCCCAAAGGTCCTTCCAGAAGAGGACAGTTGAGCCATCCCCCATAGATACAGAGGTAATCCCTTTGAAGTAATCCAGCAGCTTGATAATATCTCTCCACCAAAAGGAACCTTTCTTCTGTTGCCCTGGTAATCTGCCATTGGTATAATAGTTATCCCACACCAACTTGACCCAAGGGATGTCTACTTTAGTGATGAATTTATGCAAGAACTTAAGCAACATTGCATTGTTGTGGGTAGACAAATTGATCACCCCCCAAACCCCCTTGTTGTTTGGGTACACAAACCATAGCCCAAGCAGCCTTGGAAGGCTTCTTGGACTACATGTCTGAGCCTCTCCAAAGACAGTGTTTCTTATATTTGTCCAATTGCTTGATAACTCCCTTGTGGAGTTTAAGTGTTGCTGTGTAATAGACTGTAGAGGAAGAGAACACCGAGCTGACCATTTCTAATTTTCCTCCCTGGGAGAGAAAGGTGGATGTACATGTCAGTCTTCGTTCAATTCTTTGGGTCAGTGGCAGAAAATCTTGAATGTTGGGTTTTGAAGTGCCTAGAGGTAGACCCAAGTAGGTGAATGGGAGAGAGCCTTTCTGACAATCAAAGGTTGAAGCAAGTTGGTCTAGCTTTTCATCTGAGATGTTCAAGGGCACCATGACAGATTTGCTATAATTAACCCTCAGTCCAGTGGAGGCAACAAAAGAGTGCAAAAGATTCTTCAAAAAGAGCAGTTGAGTGGGACAAGCTTCCAGTACTAGGATCGTGTCATCTGTGTATTGGACAATTGGAAAGTCCATTCCTGCTCTCAAAGGGATGGGCAAATTTAGGAGTCCTTGATCCTTGGCATTATTAACAAGAGATTGGAGGAGATCTGCAGCCAAGACAAAGAGGAGGGGGATAAAGGATCTCCTTGCCTAACTCTTCTACAATGGAACACTTTCCCAGGCACCCAATTGAGGAGGACAGAAGATGTCCCAGAGCTCAAGATACTTTTGATCCAGCCAATCCATTTCTCTCCAAAACCTTTGAATTTCAAAACCTCCAGGATAGCTTGGTGCTCAATCTTGTCAAAAGCTTTCTCAAAGTCTAATTTCAGAATCGCCAGTTCCCTCTTAGACACCTTGCAAATGTGGAGATATTCAAATGCCCAGGAAAGACAATCATGGATGGATCTTGATCTGATAAACCCACACTGATTGGCATGAATCGGGCCTAGAATAACCTGTTGAAGTCTCTCAGCAAGTAATTTGGTGAGGAGCTTGATTGAAGAGTTTAGAAGAGAGATTGGTCTGAAATCTCCAACCAAAGATGAATGGTCACAATTGGGGATCAAGGTGATGTAGGAGACATTGATGCTCTGCAGACATAAATTCTGTTCAAAGAAATCCTCACAAAGCTTATAAAAATCAGCAGCAATAAGAGGCCAACACTTTTTCAAGAATTCCCCATTAAAGCCATCTGACCCATAGAAATTGGGACCGGATCGGCGGTCCAACCGGTAAAAGACCGAACCAGGGCCTCCACCGGTCCGGTCCGCCTAAAAGATCGGGTAAGCGAGCGAACCGGAAAAAATCGGATGAACCGGCGGTTTTTAGCCAGAAACCGGTATAAAATCGGGTAAGGAACCAGACCAGACTGGGCTGACGCGAAGTCAGAGTGAGAAATAGGCGTAAAATGGTGCTGGGTGGCGGCGGTTCAACCTCACTGCGGCTTCTGGAGGTTGGTTTCCAACCACTAGGATGCAGTTGTGTTTGTGATTTTCCTATATGAGTTCCTCTATTTGAACCGTTTTGAACCGGTGGTCCAACGGCTCGAACCAATTAAACCGCGGACCGAGAGCTCCACCGGTTTGTTGTCCGGTCCGGTCCCAATTTCTATGATCTGGCCCGGGGGATTTGTTGTTAGGGAGCTCAGCTATGATTTTGTCAAGTTCCTCTTTAGAGAAAGGGTTATCCAACCAGTCCAAATTGGCATTAGCCTGAGGGCTTGTTCGTGTCCATGGGATTCAATCCGGCCGGAAATTATATATATACCTAGAAAATTATGATAGTTATTATAGAGAGCTGGATTTATTCCGGATCGGTAACTAATTTGCTCATGATATGTGCACCAAGAGACCCGGAATTAATCCACTAGTCAAGAGGTGTGGATTCAATCCGGCTCTTCGGTCTCTTATTTATACCTATCATGATGAATAAATTAATTCTCCATCCGGAATAAATCCGGTTCTCTATAGTATCTATCATAATTTTCTAGGTATATCTATCATTTCCGGCCGGATTGAATCCCATGGAAACGAACAAGCCCTGAAGCAGATTTTGCAGGTCAAAATACATGTGGGAATAATATGAGTGCCCCATTCTGTCCTTGTAGGCAGTCCATAACAGATCAGCTTTAGCCTCATGAGTGAAAAATTACAGAGTGTGCTGCTCACAGTCTTGATAACAGAAGACCACATCATATCTTTTTTCCCAGAGCTGGAGAACCAGATGTGAAAAATTACAGAGGTTTAGTTTCAGTTTGATGTGGAAAATTACAGAGGATGCTCGCAGTAAATTTTATGTGGAAACAGAGCCATCTAATGCAATCGAGATTGAGCCAGCAAACGGTTTCTAAGCTCCGAAGGGCTGGCGTCAGTGAAGTTCAAAAGGATATCATCAGTGTCATCAAAGGGAAGGATAAACTGCAAGGTAGCAACATGAAATCAACACTGAAATTATTTAATATTTTTGATGATACGCACCACCTTAGTCATTCAAGCTCGTCGCACTTGAATCAAGATGTGACCAGTAACTAAGTTAAACCTGTAAAAGTATAAGAATGTTGTAATACATATGGAGCATTGGATGGGAGCAGCGGTAAAATTGCCTCAAGGTAGCAGGTTTAAACAAAATTGGAATGCTGTGATGATCCTTTCAGTTTATTATAGCATGGTTCCTTTGATTTCCCTGCTAGGAAAATAGTCAAATGCATATTGTCCTCTTCATATGGTCATTCTGAATTAGTATGTGTGTCGCTGAGTTAGCATGTAGATGCTAAACCATGTGTCATTGGTAATTTGGTATCCCAGGTCTATAGGAGCTCTTTGGCGTATCATGAAATCCATTTTGTTCTTTTATTAGTTAACAATATATTGTGGTGTTGGTTAAATTTATGTCACTGATTATGTTCTATCGTGTCTTGTAGGTCTACTACTGTAAAGAATATGAAGTTTGTCTTTCTCAATCCATTGCTTTTGGTGTCAAATTCCATGAGGGGCCAGAGCCCAGTCCAACACAATACACAAATGACTCTATCCTATTCTCTGACGCCAAGGTAAAATTCAGGTGGTGCCCAATTAGTTGCGGGTAGAAAGAATGCCAAGGTACTCCGTATAGTCAGCAGTCAGGTTCATGTTGGTAATTTTACTTGTGTCGTATTGACTATCAATTCACGTGGTTTAAATGTATATATTTTTCAATTTGGCTCCGGACCCACAATGTTAAGCGGGGTTTTTTGGGCCAAAGTTCCAGCTAACTCCCTTTGTACGTTGTATAGCTTACATGCTGCTTTTAAAACCGCTGCATTGTTTTTGCAAATCTTATGTCTCCCTCTGCTGGGCAACAAAAATAATAGATTAGTATATCGCTTGATTGCTTGGAACACCGAATGGAGTCCATTTGTTGGAATCATGTTAACTCTAATCATTGATAAATGTTTGGTGGCATTGAACAATTTGATTCCAAGCAAAGGGTGGTGGTGCCCTGCATGTGACCCAAAATACTGCCTACGTGCCTACACTTCCGTAGCACAAAATCACTGACAGATTGCAATTTTGCAAACCATCCAACTGATCTGTTGCACATGCGGCTTAACCAAATAGCAAAAAGATAACACTTCGGAAATCATTGTTCATTGGATCAGTTCCCAAATGATGAGAGCAGACGTGTCGTAAGAACTCAGTGTGTGGTCGTGGTAGCAAGCACGGCATAATCTTCTCAATAAAAATGTGAATGCAGTTTCTCAGCTTGTAACCTGTCAGTTTTGTTTGTTAGGAGACACAAAAACAAGACTAGCTGTCAGTGCCTAACTGCCCTATCCTTTTACAACCAACACCGTACCTAGAGTGCTAGCTCCCTGAATTTGGGATGGTTTCTGTTGCTGATTTGCGATTGATTGTCTGTCTGTCATCATCAATTCATCGTGGTCCGTGGCCACAACCATACATCGCGTAAGGGACAGTTGGAAAGCATGGAATCCCATTATTTTTCCCCCCAGTGACTCGTATTGGAGGATTGTGCTGCACTGCTGCTGCGCTGGGCTGGCGAAAAGCTAATCCCCGGCCAGTTCTTTTGCGATTACTCAACTCACAGTTTCGGAAGGCAGCTCAACGTTTTGCTGACCTTTTATGTCACTATAATACCATTTGACACCTGCGTTTTTTTAATATATCCTCCGACTCCAATCATCTTCCAAATGATTACGGCAACAGACCAACAGGCTCGGGCGCGGATTGGAATTCGCTGATTTAGTTCAATTTTTGCGGTTGAGTGGGACTCATGACTAGACCAATGGTCAAATTGTTTATGCATTGTCACCCTCAGAACCCATGAATTTAGGCCATACTAGCTTCCATGTGTTTCAGCAGTGTCATGGGCCTCACTTCTGCCATTTTGCAAAGCAGTTTCTGTTTCATGTTTCTGGCTTTCTGCATGAGCAGCATTTTCGCTGTCTTCTGTTCTCTATTGGGATTGGGAGTGAATAATCACCGGATAACGCCGGTGCCCTCCCTGTGGCTTCCATTAGCTGGTTGTTGGTAAGCCTACCAAGTACTACCAACCTCATTCTTCCATGATGAACCACAGCCTGAGCCTGATAACCAGCTGACACGAGCTCTTGCGCGACCTGCAGATTAAAAGATCGTCAGCACCCAGCTAACATCCATCCATCGACTCGTTGAGCACGCTGGACAGATACGTTCACGGACCAGGCGCCATGGGGTATCTTAGCCGGGTGACCAGGGCCTGTTGAGCCCCGCCAAATTTGTCAGGGAACAGTCCTGTACATGGAGCGAGATCTGTTGATCCACATGGCTCGATGGCATCTGGCCGGCGGCCCTTCCGGAGCCGAGAGAGTTGAAAGCCGGTAGCGTTTGTGCCCTACCTCGTGTGCAGTGGCCAGTGACAGGCAGGCTGCTACAGCCCAGAGGATGCCACAACCCCAGAGCCTTTAGTTGGGAAGGGCCACCGGCCACGGCTGTGCAAAAGCAGGGTTCACTGCTGTGTTTATGCACGTTAACAGGAGGTCTTGTTTCGTTGTTGGTCGCATACTCCGATACTAGCATGGCAGAGCTTCAGAGAGCCGGCTTTGGCACGCTTGGGCGCTCACCGTCGCCGTCACTCGCTTGGGTCCGAGCCGCGCGTGTTTGCAACTCGCAATGCGAGCGGCACCACACCTGACCTGAAAAATCCATGAGATATTGAGATCCATGGACCATGGGGGCTTGAGGGGGGTGCTGGTCTGCTGGAGGGGGTCGAAGTTGCATGACGCAGCCTGCCTGCCTGAAGCACGTGAGGAAGCATATGATAGCGAGAACGAATGTGGCGTCATCTGTCACCTATCATGGATCTACTATCCATCTGCTATACCCAAGAGGCTGCTGCGGTCATTTCTGGACCAGACAATGTTGATCCCGGGGCTCCCGGCTGCGGCAGAAGATTGACGAATTGCACAGTACTCCTACTCTGCTGCGAGTGAAGCGTGGATCTACACACGGTGACAATGACCGTGGGTTGTTCTTCCCGTTTTACTTGACGCAAAATGGGCATTGCTACCGGGATATACTAAAACCACAACTAAGTTGGGCATTCTTTCCCTCCACGGCACACAAAACAAAAGATCCCCACTGCGCCCTCCCGTTTCTTGTCAAAACGAGCGGCGGACGGGTTACGTACGTGCAGGAGCAGCCACCCACCCAAACCCACGCAAAACAGGCGCCGGCACTGACTGCCACACGACCCGAGAGAGAGAGTGCCTCCACGGCTCCACCGCCACCCCGGCCGGATCGGGCAGCGGAATCTGCAGCAAACATGGGCTGTCGTCCTCGTCCGCGCGGGCGGAGGGCGTGCTGCGTGCTCGCTCTTCAGGCTGGCACAGCCGCTGCTGCCGCCAGCCGGCACGCCTTTTTAGTGGCTTCCACGCGGAAAAGGAAGGCCCTGCCCGCCAATCATGCCGGCCGAGCTGCTGCGCTCGGCCCAGGGGAGGCAGGGGCTCTCGCAGTCTCGCCTCGCCCACCCGCGCGCCCCTGCCCCTCCAGGGGAGACACCTGCCTTTTCCCCGGACGCGACACCGGACACGCACCCGCCGCACGGCAGGGTGCCGCGCCGCCGTGGCCGGAACGCAGCGGCGCCTTTTGCCGCTCGCCACGGCACGGGGCTCGGGCTCGATCTTCCCAGGCGGCTGATGACGAGGGGATCAGGTCGATCAAAAACGATCATGGCGTGATGGCGCGCGTCAGGGATCACGCGGGCCGATCGCCTACGTGAGGGTAGGGCTGTCAAAAAAGCTCGAGGCTCGTGACTCGATCGTGTGCGGCTCGGTTTAAGCTTGATTCGAGATCGGCTCGATTTCTAAACGAGCCAAGCTCAAACCTAATTCAAAGCTCGTGAGATTTTCGAGCTCGAGATCGAAAAGCTCGAGTAAGCTCATGTACTATGATTAGTCATGACTCTATGAGATTCATACACACATATACTCTAATTTTTTACTTAATTGTACTGCATAAAACTCGATGCCTACAAGTAACACAATGACATTGATTTAATTATTATGTAGACTTTCTAAACTATATTTATGGATGATATAAATATTAAAGCTCGTGAATTACTCGTAGTTAACTCGTTGCAAGCTCGACTCGAGATCGACTCGAATCTTAACGAGCCAAGCTTGAGCCTAACTTCAAGCTCGGATGGTTTTGAGGCTCGACTCGAGCTCGGCTCGATGCTTTATCAAACTCAAACTTGAGACGATGAGCTCGCTCGAGCTCGGCTCGTTGACAGCCCTACGTGAGGGCACGCACGTTTGGGCGTCAGGGAGGGGGCGCCACCGCCATGGTGATGTGAGGTGATCGAGGTGAGGTTCAATTCAATTCGAAACGAACGCAGAACGCGGCAGGAGGTCAGCAGGACAGGACCATCCGGCCGGCGACGCATTTGTGGTTCGTGCCCATCGGCCGATCTCCGTTTCGGATCTCGCAAAGGGGGATACGTGCATGCTATGCAAAAAGCCGGTACGCGCCGGATCTGTACCCTTCGATCTTATGAGGTAGACCGCCGGTGGTCCTCGATCTGGTTATGTGTGGTCGCCTACGCTCGAACAGGCCGGCGCTTCTTCTGATGAATTTATGAAAGAAGAAGAAAACAGAGAAACGCTAGCTCTCGATATGCTCAATCCAGACGCGAACGTAATACGACAAATGAGCAATTCACATGTGCTCAATTCCTTATATATTATAATATGTATATATATACGCCATGAATAGATAACGATGTCAATGTAGCCTCGTCCATTCATGAGCCAAGTTTCTTAGGGTTAATTGGATCTGTGCCATTACTATTTGCACGATTTTGAAGGACACCATTACTATTCAACTAACTGCGCTGGTGCCATTACAATTCCGCACTTGTTTGAAATACGCCATTTTGTACGCCTGACGCCGTCGTGGCCCACCTGCAGGCGTATAGGAGGGCATCGTACATCCGTATGGACGGGTTTGCCCTCCCCTCCAAAGGATAAGGCCGCCGACGCCCTCCGCTGTCGTCTTCCTCTGGCCTATTTGCCCTGCTCTCGCCTCCCTCCCCAATGCTAACCCTAGAACGGCCAGCTCTTCTCCCTTGCCCATCGTGCTCTTCTCCGTTGCGCATCGTCGGCGGCCGCTGGAGATGAAGAGCGTCGCATCCTCAAGCTCTTCCCAGATTGGTGATCTCCCAAGGATCGAGTGCCCCAGGTGCCACATCAAGGTGATTAAAACCAAGAGCAGGAAGGATGATGTGTACTACAAGTGCCCTAATCATTTCACGACGGTATGTTGGTTGTAGTGGGTTAGATTCGTGTTGTGTTCGTTTTTTGCTACCCACCCTTAATTTGTTGTTGGATTGAAGCAGAACAAAAGTACTTGCCCATACTACTGGTATGAGGAACCCTATCTTCAGTACCTGCACTCCAATCACCCAGATTTGTTGAATCCGACTGCTGCAGAAGAAGTGGATTCGCAGTAAACTGCTGCAAGAGGTCAATGGCGCACCGAGCCTCAGATGTATCATTGAAGATGGAGTTGAATGAGATGAAGGGCAAGCTTGGTGAGGTGATCCAGGAGATCCAGGAAACAAAGAAGGAGATGAAGGAAGCAAAGAAGGAGATCAAGGAAGAGATTGCTAGAGCAAACAAGGTTTCTGCACCAGTGTTAAGTTGTAACATTAGTTAGGGTCTAGGGTTAGTGTAGTTGGCATTGGCATGAATGCAAATGTCTGTTATCAGTTGATGAACAAATGTACTCTACCTTTGACATGATCATCTTGATGAATGCATGAATGTAGGGTATCCATGAATGGTTCACATATGGATGTACCTTTCAGCTTTGACATAATTTTACTGCATATGGTTCTCAACTGTGACAAGTTAAGAAAAAGCCATCACAAGTTCCAGATTTCACAAACATGGCAACACAATTTCACAGAAGGGTTCCAGATTTCACAAACATGGCAACACAATTCACAAACCATCACAAGTTCACAACCATTCACCAGTTCACAACCACCAGAAGTTCCAGATGTATCAGTACACAATCACAGGTTCACAACCACCAGAAGTTCATCACACATCAGTACAGCAAGTAGCAAAAGCACAGACAAGGTCATTGAGACCATCAGAAGTGGAGACAACAGCTACTCCACGCCAAGCCAGCTCTTGAGGCTTCTCACCACTCTTGCTTCAGGAGCACTTTCTGCCCTCTTTAGCTTCTTCTTGACAGGAGTCTTTTTCTTCTTCTTTGGCGCCTGCTTGGAGCCACTTTTCTTCTGATTGGACCCACTTTTCTTCTGCTTCTTTTTGGGTGTCTCACTTGGTCCTTCATCTTCTTCTCTCACCCTGCAGTAGATGGTTGTTAGTTAGAGTTAAGTAATGTAATACAATGTACCAAGTGATAGTAAGATGCAAGGGTGTACCTTTTCAGTGATGCCTGTGTAGATGCCTCATCAACTCCATCATCATCTTCAGTTGGTTCAGCTAGCTTGCAGGTCTTGGCAAAGTGCCCAAACCCCTTGCACCTTCTGCATTTAACTTTCTTTCTATTTGCTCTTTGTTCTGCACTTCCTCTGATCCTGACCACTTTTCCTAGAACTTTTATCTACACAAGACAATTGTGGTCTTTTCTTAGAACTTTTATCTGCACAAGACAAGCATGAATTAGTAGTATGCACATTCAAACAGGTTTAATCTGCAGCAAGTCAAGCAAGCATGAAAAGTATGATAGTTTTCTGATCATGCAGCCTTGAAGCATGAATCCTCCAAGGACAAGTAGAGTGCTTACACTTTGCAATAAATCTGGTAGGGTCAGTCTTCAGGCCAGGAGCAAACTCAAAACCTTTCTTGACAGCATAGTGCCTTATAGCTTTCCTGAATGTTGTTATGTCAGGAAACAAAGCACCAACCTCTATTATTGGGTTCTCAGGATCATGGAGGACCCTTATCTCCTCAGGATCTGCATCATCAACCTCTGCCTCAGGAGGAATAGCTCCTTCAGCAGCAGCATTTTCATTGTCATCATTAGTAGGGACAGATGAGTCAGTTTCTGTAGGTGGAACTGGAATGTACATATGCTCATCATCCACACCAACATACTCTTCTTCATTATCAAAGAGGATCGTGCCGCTTTTGTGGATCAGGCTGTGGATCAGGCTGCATAGGTGGATCAGGCTGCATAGGTGGATCAGGCTGCTTTTGTGGTTGTTGAGTTTGTTGTGGTAGGTCTTTCTCTGGTGGAATGATACACAAGGGTTCTAAGAAATCAAACTCATGATCTTCCCACACAGATTGATTGACCACAACTAAGAGAAGTTTGCAATGCATCTCTGACTTATACATTTCAAATAAATTTTGGAATTGTGCTTCATCTACAAGCATGACCTCCTCACCCACAGTCTTGTCAAAGAACCAAATTATGGGCTTCTAGTTAGAGCTCCAACTGACCACACTGGATAGGCTAGAATACAGCAAATCATATGTAATGGTGCCTAACTCCCAAGAAAAATTAACAACCTTGCCCTTATGGTAGGTTTTTTTCCCATCACTATCCTTTGTCATAAAAGCCTGAACTGTGACCTCTAACGAAAACATAGAAATCCTAGCACACAACAAATGAGAATGAAAACAGTGAAAGCTGAATTGAAACACCATGACAGCAAGAAAACAAATGAGCAGAGACCTAACTAAGCAGGGTAATCATATGGGTATACAACGAACAAAGTCACGAGCAGGGTATATGGGTGTATTCAACAGAGGGAAGGTCACAACGAGCAAGGTCACAAGGTCACAACGAGCAAGTCAACTATGTCTTAGCTGCCTCTACCAAAGGAACATACCGAGTCGCTTGCCTTCAGCACCGCAGCCGTACCGCAGCTCGCAGCGTGATGTCGCCGCTCTTCATGGCCGCTGCAACCCTAATCCATCGCCGCCGCAGCGCTTCATATGTTCCAGATCCCGAGTTGCCAACGATGAAGAGCGCCACCACCACCACCGATGTCGCTTGGTGAAGAAGAGGCGCCGCCACGATGGCCGACGGGATTAGGGTTCCAGACGAGTGGATGGGCACGGGTGAGAGTAGGGAACGGGAGGGCGAATGAACGGAGAGACGAGTGGATAAGGTGCTCTGCGCTTTATCTCTTTGAGTGAGGGCAAACCCGTCCTCAGACTACCTCCTCGCGTCCAGGGCGCCCTCCGGGCGAGATCCATCCTGAATTTCCGAGATCCATCTGTTCCAATCACACCCCACGCCTGGTGGCGGCATGGCGCGCGCATCTGAAAGTGTGAGGTGGGCTTGGCTCTCCTCCTCCTCCTCTCTCTGGGTGTGGGTGCGCGCGCCACGTGCCCATGTGCGTGCCTCGCGCGTTGCGTCTACGCTCGATTCATGTGTGGTTGTTCCTGCATGCTACATTGGCGACACGGATCATACCCGCTAGCTTGCGCTCGCTGTGTCCTGTGTGTGCCAGGCGGGCTCACATAGTCACAAGTGTATCATGGCAACGTTGAGGCCTTGCTCCACGATCCGAGGGAGGGGCTGCCTCCCGTCGTCGTTACCGTCTCATACATTGACACATAATCTTAAGTCGATTTAACAGACAATCTGTATAATAAGTTGTCTTGCAAGTCGTTTGATAGAGGTATATAATTTCTTAATTTGTGCATATAAAAAATATTATGAATTGCATAGCAATAACAACTCATATAATGATTGTGAAGTTGTCTCATGAGGTGGTTGTTTCGCGAAGCACGATCTTTCTCTCTCCTCGCTCCCTCTTCTCCACGGCATCAAAAATCCTACATGAGACTGCATGAGACAACATATAGAACTTCTGATGTGTACCAATGTACTTGCTCATGTGCAAGGCGTGCATGCCTGTAGCTCGTCTCTTCGAGTACTCCGTTGGTTGCTCAGGGGCTTGACTGCAAACCCGATCAGTGTTCTACATTCGAGCTCGAGCAGGCACATGCAGGGGTAGATAGGGCCCTCTCCAAAGTTTAATCAAAATTCTCATCATAGAGGATCATGTCAGTTCATTTCTTCTCTCTGCGCACGCAGTTCAATAAAAAATTCACTCACTTCCACCAGTGGCGTAGCCACCGGTGGTGGGCTGAGCCCCCAACCACCCGGCGCCATGGAGCCCCAGGCTGCAGCGGTGGAAGATGAAGAGGAAAGGTGCGGAGGAGGAAGAAGGCAGAGAGCCCCGAGGTCTTGTCGGCTTCGCCACTGCTTTCCACCAACTAAACGCAGAGTATTTTTTGTTTTCACTATCTTTGTGGCTTCATCTTATTATATACACCATCTGACGGTCCAGATGGTTTCATCGATCGCGACTCCTTTTTTTTAAAAAAAAATTATCGCGACTCCATCCATCCCGGTAAACCCTGAAGAGGAGTACGGAGCAGTATAGGAAGGAGCGGCAGATACGGGCAGCAGCGCGCATCTCCGCGTTTCAGCGTACGTGACGTCCTGGCATCTAGCGGGGAGTGATGAGTGACGCCCATGTGGCTCCCCATTAAGAAGCAAATGCTATTTAATTAGCCGATTGGTCCAGCAGAGCCACGGAAGGCAACTCATCATCAGCGTGATGCTTGATGATTTCCTTCCTGCTCGACCAATGCTACAACGATACATACCACTGCATTATTAGCACCAGCGTCCTTATCTTAATTCTGGCAGATTCATGTACTCTATGTACGATGTGAAAACTGAATTTGGTGTCAGTGCGTAATAAAGTGCTTTTTTTTTACCTCAACGCCAGTTTGCTTTGCTGCCGATCCGTTGGTACTCCGTACTTTCTTGTGCGTCGATTCCCGATCCGAGTTGCCACGCACGCACGCGTACGTACGGCGGAGGATGATGCGATGCGATGCGAACCAAACAAACAATTAGGCACCGTTTAGTTCAGTGAAAATTTGGCGAAAGTGGTGAATCTATTTATTATCTTAATACTTGAGTGTTAAAAGAAGTCATCACGTTCGCCGAGAGGGTCTAAAAATTCTCACGTTAATCCAAAAAATAGAAGAATATGGAGCATCAGATTTTATGAAGATCTGAAGGTCTAGATTAATCCAAAAATACATAAATTCAGAATTAAAATAAAGAAATCTAAAGAGTCCATATTCAATACAAATACAATTAATAAATACATAAATTCAGATTTAAAAATAAGAAAAATAGTTGTTAATGTTTACAGAGATTGGGAAAACAAAAAATAACTAACTTAAGAGTTCCAAAAAATAGAAGAATATGGAGCGTCAGATTTTATGAAGATCTGAAGGTCTAGATTAATCCAAAAAATACATAAATTCAGAATTAAAATAAAGAAATCTAAAGAGTCCATATTCAATACAAATACAATTAATAAATACATAAATTCGGAATTAAAAATAAGAAAAATAGTAGTTAATGTTTACAAAGATTGGGAGAATAAAAAAGATAACTAACTTAAGAGTAAATAACAAATACAATTATAATTTACAAAGTTTTACACGATGGGTATTAAATTAGCTCTTTGTCCCTACTGAAGTACTAATTAGGAATCTCATGAAATGATTATCTGTATAGGCATGTAGTCTTACAAGGCTCTAAATGCCAATATTGATAAGACATGACACGAGATGAAAATAAATTTTTGTTAGGAACAGATAAAAATAAATACTGGAGTTGGATATAGTTCATTGTCCCCTCATAAAGAAAAGGATAATAGTGCGGTGCTCTCGAGCAGGCGATCAATTAATCTAATCAGCAGCATCCTAATGAGAAAAGGAGGGTTCAAGGAGAACATAACGTAATTGATGTACTGCTTTGTTTATTTATTTTCATCCAGTTAATTCACTCAATGCCGAAAGTCGGGGAAGAAGACACGAGCAGAGCATAAAGCATGGAAAGAGATGTTTAGAGGACGAACTAGGCAGACTATTAGTTAGGGAAAGCAACCATGGGCATAGAGAGATACCAACAAGAGACTGTGCAATCGCTCAGGGAGACGAAGATGGGATTTTGTTTCTATACATAGTCAATTGCACATTAGCTATTGTTTAACTGGGCCGTCGCTCAGGGACACGAAGATGGAAGAATTTTGTTCAAAGGATTGAAGTTAAACAATAGCTACTATGCAATTGATTGTGTATATAAACAAAAGCAAAGATCAGTTGTGACCTACCATCAACAATTCACACCCATCAATTCAGTGAAAATTTGACGAAAGTGGTGAATTTTTTGCATTGGGAAGCGTGTCCTGTGAGAGGTGGCACGGTCTGCGATGCGAAAATTTTGGACTTTGGAACTAAACAGGGCCTTAGGGAAGTAGCAGCTGTCAGGAAGCGAGGGAGCAGGCATGCGTGCAGCCTACCAACGTGGGTAGGCTTTAATTTGGGATTAATAAAAACACGCGCGCGCGGCCCTGCAGAGCAGAGGGTTGAGGTTGTGCAGACGCGCTTGTGCTTAATAAAAAGGCGCTCGGATCACGACGGGGCTACGGGCGTACGAGCGGCTCACTTTCACCTAGTTTACGCCTGCCGAGGCAGCTAGCGGGGCATTTGACTTGGCGCGGCCATTAAAAGGTTGGGCAGCCGCCTCATAAAACGGGCACGGGGACGGGCATCCACGCTCCCACCCCGTCTCGTCTTTTACACGGCCAAGCAACGTCGATCCTGATACTCACACAACATGGAACGCACATGGCATGATCCTCCCTCCCTCTCCCTCCCTCCCTCCTGGCCTTTCTGTCATGCTTCTTCATGTGGGTCAAATAGTATAACTTTCGTCCAGTACATACGCATCAAAAAGAAAAATTTACAGCTCGATCCCAGTAGAAGTAAATAATAACAAGCAAATTCCTTGTATGCCATTGAGAAATATAACTCATCCTCATGTGCTATTGAAAATTAGCTCATCCTCTCAGTGCCATCAGTTATATTTTCTCATCCCCTCTATGCTATTGCATCGCCTTTAAATTTTTCAATGTCTCATAAGGGATGTGTCGTATTTTTCATCCCCTCGTATTTTTCAATAGCACAGAGGGGATGAAAAATTCTACTAATAACATAGAGGGGATAAGAAAAATATAACTAATGACACTGAGAAGATGAGTTAATTTCAATAACACATAACGGATGAGTTATATTTTCAACAATAGAGGAATTTACTTAATAATAACCGGTTGCATGCTAGGAGTACGTACTAGTAGCCCAGTAGTAAGAGCGAGCGACTGGCAACGTCACGTGGCACGCCGCGCGCGAAATCCTAACACGCATGTGGCCATGCATGTGACTGACCAGCTCTGGGGGGTTTCAGCTAAACGACAGGCATCAGCAGATCATGCTGGCAAAACACAACAGATTACCGAGGATAAGCACGGCCTGCTACTGTACTATGTGAGAGATTAAAAAAACACGGCCGCGCGCGGGAACAATCTGAGCGACAGGAGACACGAATGATGCAGCCCAGTTGCGCTTGCGCGCGGGCGGGTTGCTTGCGCCGAGCGACGTCCTGGCATGTGACCCGCCGCCCCGCCCCAGCGGCCAGCGCGACGGATCGATCGGCGCGGGCCGGGGCGCGCCCATGAGGGAGAGGAACATGGCGCCACATGCTACGCTACTACGCTAGCGCCGGCTACCCCTATCGTCCCCAGCAAAGCAGAGCAGAGTCTCAGCCTGCGTGTGCTGATGCGCTGCTCCCCCTAATCATGGCCAAAGGTGCCGTAGCACTAGCATCGGATCACTCGCCGGGCTCCTCCCTCCTAAACTACAGCGCATATGCACAAACTAGCGTGAGAGCCACCGAGCGGCCGGCGATGCCAGCCGCGCACCGGGCACCCGCGCCGCCTACGCTTACGCCCCAGAAAAATGCCATGCCTAATTGCCTATCTAGAGTTAGCCCCCCGCGCGCGCCGCTTTGAAGGAGTATTCTCTCATCTCTGGATCACAGACCGGATCGGTAGCTGATATTTTCACGCTACGGCACACCGGGTTTTGTCAGGCACGGTAGCTTAGCTTCGATCACACAGGAACTGACGACGCATCGGCGGTAAGCCTTGTCACTTCCGTAGCGGCCCCGAGTAGAGTGTGGGCGGCTTCTCGGTGATGGGGGCATGAAAATGAAGTGTCTTTTGGTGGTGGCTTGATAATTGATTATCGGAGGCAGTAGCAAGAGCCCGGGTGCTGCCCGGGTCTACCCAGTTCTTGGCACGGGACCAAACCATGACACGAGCTGCCGGGTTGGAACCGGCGGCCGGGTCCCAAGAAGAAAGGGGAGCAAATTTTTTTTATAGAAAAATAGAGAGAACCCCTGAGATTGAGAGCGCTCGCGCGGCAATTGCCATGTGCGAAAAGATTGAGGCTCTTGGAAGTCAACCAGTCCGTGGAGTACGTACTGTACATCAAACGTATACGGTATACATACTGCCACCGAATAATGATGTGCCCAATCAGACGGGATACCATACCACCACGCGATACGGTAGCCGCCGTACACGGTATTGCCACTGCCGTTCAGAGTTTCACGCTAGCCAGGAGGAGCCTAGGAGGAGGCTAGGACAGGAGCGGAAAGAGGAGAGAAGAGGTTACTTCTCACTTGCGTGCACTTGCTCTCGAGCACAGGGCCACCATGTCCATGCGATCCCTACACCTCTCCGGCTCCGGGCGTGACCACACCGGGCCACAAAGTCCAAGCCCAGTGGACCTCATAATTAGCAGCTCACACCCAGACATGCAAAATGGATTAGACCGCAAGGAAAGAAAAAAAAAGCAATAGGGATTTTTGAAAAAAAAATGCATATGCCTACACACATCAGCGCAAAAGAGAGGCGGCAGAAAATCCAAGCGGATCACAGGAGGGGGAGGCGCGAGGCCGAGCAGTGGAGCACCATCGGCGTCGCCATTTGCCAGTGCCGCACCCTCTCCTTTATATTCCCCCCGCCTCCCACCCTCTTTCTCCTCATTTCCCACCTCATCCCATACCACCACCACCACCCCTCGCGCCGTCTCCTTCCTCCTTCCCTCCCCCTGACCTTGCTTGAGCCGGGCGCAAAGCCAGCTTGCTTCTTGGATCGCGCACTGCTCGTTCTCCGTGGCTCCCGATCCATCGGGTTTCGTCTTCACACCAAGAATTGTTGGCGCGCGCACTGGCAATGGCGTCCACGTCGAGCTCGACGCCCGCGCCGGAGGTGGAGGAGAGGGGGCGCAAGCGGAAGCGCGCGGCCGGGGAGGAGCCCGCCGCGGCGGGGGCGGGGGCGGAGGCGCAGCCGTCCAAGTGGCGGAAGCGGCGCGAGCACGAGCTCTACTCGTCCAAGCTCATCGAGGCGATCCGCCTCGTGCGGGCAGGACAGTCCGCGGCGGGCCCGCCGGCCGGGAGGGCCGTGCGCGAGGCTGCCGACCGCGCGCTCGCCGTCGCGGCGCGCGGACGCACGCACTGGAGCCGCGCCATCCTCGCCTCACGACGCCGCCGCCTCCAGGCCGCGCGCCGCGCGCGCCTCCGCGCCCCGGCGTCCCCGTCCTCGCGCCGCGGCGGCGCCGCATCCACCTCCGCGCCGGGGCAGGGCTCCAGCACGCCGCCCCTGGCGAGGAAAGCGAAGGTGCTGGGCCGGCTGGTGCCCGGCTGCCGGAAGCTGCCCTTCTCGACGCTCCTCGAGGAGACAACCGACTACATCGCGGCCCTGCAGATGCAGATCCGCGTCATGACAGCGGTCGCCGAGGCGCTGTCCGCAATCTCTGCCACTTCCTCCTCCTCCAACTCCGGCGCCGGCTCTTCCTCCTCGCCGGCGTGACCGAAGCTCCAAGACTCGTGCATTCGCTGTAAATTTTTTCCCTCTTTTCGCCCTCCCACGAATTTTTCCTCGGGATTAGTTAACCTGTAGCTCTCCCTCTCTCTCAGTCTCTCCCACCTAGTTTTCGTTGTCGTCTTGTCTCCCTCATTTGGGCGAGCGGTTAGTGTGATGGTGAAGAAGATGATGATGGCGTCCCAGTGATTAACCCGTGCTGTAATGGGGGTAGAAGAAGCCGTAGGTAACAGTGGTTTTGTTTGTCTTCCCAGGTTGGTTTGTTGGTCTCTTCTCCGATGAATGCATTTTCAAATGTTCATTCAGATCACATCGTGTGCGGTGTTAATGGTGCATTCTTTCATGTGACGTAACACATCCTGTAGCGTAATCCTCTGCTGTGCAAGTAAATTCTGCAGTTCTTCAGCGCTCGTATCATCTCATAATTACTCGTCTGTACTTTGGAGAAACCTGAAATGATGCTCGATTTGCGCTTTGGTGGTCGAAGGGCGGCCAGCCTTTCATGACGCGGCCGCGATCCCAAGTTTACGCTGGAATTTTTTTTTGAAATAAAAATAAACATGACTAATCCATACGGGTCTGTCTCCACGGTCCGAATCGCTCGAAATTTCCAAATTTCCGGCCACATTCGCCAAATTTTGGACGGAAAAACCAGAGATTTTGATAGAAAAATTCGCCAGAGCTGTACAAACAGAACGCCGTAATAATTTCCGTAGACGATACTAGCTACTAGACCCGAGACGGGCGAGAGGATTGGCGACCGCAAAAAAAAAAAAAAAAGATCTGAGCGGGGGTGTGGTGTGGTACGCGATTGTTTATTTCGAACTGGCCGGTAGTACCAGCATGGAACGTGAAATGTTGCGACGCGAGGGGATTAAATGGCACGTGGCCGATCTGAGCGGGGCACGCCCGGTTGAACCCCGCTGGGACCCGCGCGCAGTCACTCACCGTGGGCCCGACCCACGCATCTCTCATCGCATTGCAGTAAAAACATCTCGCGGGGGACGACCGGACGACCCCACCGTCCACAGCGCTCGTCCGATCCTGCGGTCTCTTTCCTTTCTTCACGCGCGTCGCGGTCGCCGCCGGGCGCCGGCCCACCGCGACGGACGGAGCTCGGCTCGGCTCGTCTCCCTCCGGCGCGCGAGTGGGAAAGTACGGCGCTGCCCCCGCGCTACGCGACAGTGAAGGAACTCCAGGGAAGGGTCGGAGGCTCGGAGCGTCGCGGGGCGCCGGTGCACCACCGTCGCGGGCCGACGGACGTGGACGAGCAGCAGGCTGAGCTGGCCCATAATGCCGGGCGGGCCCGGGGCGTCAGCGAGCCCGCGGCGCCGGGTGGCGAGGCCTCCACGTGGTCCGTACGGGTGGCGGGGCACGGTGGCGACGTGGGCGCTGCATGATTGGCGCGTCGCCATCCTCTCCGGCGCAGGTAGGGCGTGCGGCGTGCCCCGCTGCCGCTGCCATGCTAGGCTGTGCGCGCCACGCGGCTACTACGTGACAGGGCCCGTATGCGCCCGGCCGGATTCCTATATCTTCCGGGTAGGAATCAACCTGCCCAATGCTTTTAAGATTCGTGCGGTCACAGACGATCTCTCTTCTGCCGCCATCTCTCCGCCACACGCGCGCCGCCGCCATGCATGCCGAGGTGGGAGGTGGCGGCGTGGCCACGCCGTCGATGGTCGAGGCGTTAGGGTTAGAGGTTTCGGAGGTCCGGCCCATGGGTGGACCTAGAAAGAGGGAGTTCGGTGGAAGGCCGTGATTGGCGGATGTGTGGAGGCGGCCATGTGCAGATACACGGTACGACGGTGGGCGGCAACCGTGGCTGGCGAGTTAGGCAGTCGGGGGTGGATGGCGGCGGCGTGTGACACCAGCCGCCGGGTGGTGGAGGGCAGGCGGTGGTGGCGGTCGTGGGAAGAAGATGTGAGGAGGAAGAAGAAGGTGGGTGATGGGCGTGGTCGAGGAGTTTCGTTAAGCTGTCTTCTCCGGTGGGTTAGGAGCCCCCGCGCCCGGCCCTATCGATATCATGATTCCCCGCGCCGTGCGGGTGTACGCACACCACCACCGATCAATCGTGTACTGGGGCGCCATGCGCCTACTGCTACTGCTGCCTCTCTACGCCCCGTGCGCGCTGTGCGTGACTGCGTAGGATACTAGATGTATCATGTCCCTCGACTGCTCGTGCTGTGCCATCGATGATCGATCCATGCCGTTCAGCTCGGCCCCCCTTGAGCTGAAGGCCGTCGTCCTCTTTTAGCCGGCCACTGCTGCAGACCCTGCAGTGCAAGCTCGCACGCTTGCTGCCTGTCGCGTCCAATCCATAGCTCTCCAAGGTCAGGTGACGGCACGAGGTCTGCTGTAGAGTGGTTTTCTCAACAGAAAACCGGCCGGAAGGTCGCCGATTATGGTAAGGTGGACAGTGGTTGTTGTTGTTGTTTCCCCGAAAGATATGGTAAGGTGGTCGTTAATTCCTTCCTTCGTCGTGTTGGACTGGACGTACGAAAGGACAGTGTGTATCGGTGGTGGCCGGCGCCGGAGCCGGCGCCGGCGCAGCCTTTGCTGAGGACTTGTTGTCTGTAGTAGCCCTAGATTTGTTGTTCACTAGTGGTATGCTGCTGGTACGCCAGCGCGCGCTCTGAAAGCCTGCCTGCCCGTCTTGGTTTCATGTGTGATGCTTGCTCATGTTCTCTTCTCTCTCTGTCTGGCATACGGCCTGCCATCACCAACGTGGGACTGGGCAACCTCCTGGAGAGTCAGACGGCGAGCTTAATTTGTTCGGAGGCCTTGCTGAGACTGCAGGAAAAAGAAAAAAAAAACCCTTACCTTCACTGCCAAAACATGTACGGACTTGCACCAAACTTTTTCCAGCAACAAAAACTCTTCAAAGTTGAAAACCACGGCGAAAAAAGACTCTCAAGCCGAGGCCAGAGCGTACGTGCACGTTATTAGGCGGTCCGGACCGAGTGACGCCTGACTGAACTCGGCCGACATCGCACGACCATGCTCGCGTTGGACTGCCGTCGCTTCAGGACAGCCAACGGAGTAACCGGCGCGGCCGCTTTATTTGTTTGCCCGCCGCTCCGGCGGGGCCCGCGGCCGAGCCCTGCTAGCGACGCCACGAGCCATGTGGGATGCCTGGCCACCAAGCCCCGTCCGTGGTCCCCCGAGCACGCACGCCCCCACGGCCCCTGCGTTCCTTCTTCCATCCCCTTTTCCATCGGGTCGCCGTGGTGGCTCGCTTCCGTTTCCCTCTCTCGCTCGCTCGCTGCACGTTGGTTGGCCCGGCGGCCTTCCCGATCCGCCGCCCCGCTGCTCTGTTTCCTTTTCGTTCGCTTTTTTTCGCGGAACCGAAACGGAAGCCGTCGCGGAGGAGCCCTAGCCTAGCCTAGCCCACCACGTGGGCGGATAATGCCCGGGCCCACCGCTGCCCAACTATAAAATCTTTGCGGGGTGGCTTTTTTTCGCGGCTGACGTGGCGCGCGCGTCTTCCCTCATCAGGCGCAAAGGTGGCGTCTTCGTTGGAGTCACCGGCCGGGATATCTTCCATTCCAATTTCCATCCACCTCCCCCTGGCGCTGAGGGCTTGATCACGGGCCACGTAGCTATTAATTCAGGGTGGTATTGATGGGGTTCAGAGCAGGGCTCTTGATCACGGCGGTATCCGTCTCGGATTGTCGTCCATGGCTCTCGCGTCAATTGTAGGCAGCGGCGGATCCTCGTCCACACAACGTCGTGCATGTGCATACGACACGGGGACAGATATGCCTGTCACGCTGTCCATCGCGCCTGCCGCTCTGTATAAACACATGCTTGCGCATACGTACCCCTGTAGAGCTGTTGTTCACTCACGACAAGCCAGGGCGCACGTTACATGTTGGCCAGAGCCGCGCCGGCCGGGCACGTGAAACCGACCCACCGATCCATCGAGTAGGGCGCGCAACCAACAACAACACGCCCCTCGACCCCGCCGGCCCGGCGAGAACGACCGCGCACGCACGCACGGAGACGGGCGAGGCAGCAGCGGGGGCGTCGTCGTACGCACGTGGCCGCGGCTCGTTCCCTCCTTTGGTCGACCGCGGGAGGTAAGCGACGCGACGCGCGTAATCATGGTGTTTCCCCGCCGGGGCGATCTGGAGCGACCGGGCGATGGCGTCGGCGATCGAGTCCGGCGACTGAGAGTGTGGAGAAGGGAGCGCCGCCTCAGCCCCCCGCCGGTCTCCATCTCCACATGCGTGCGAGGGATGCACACGGCACGACGACGGCAGGCAAGGGAACGAAGCCCGACGAAACCGACGTCCACTGATTGGTTTTTTCCGAGAGCTGGCTGGGCCGCACCTCCGATCGATCCAAGCGCTGTCCGTCAGGTATCAAGCGTTAAAGGATCGGAGCACGGAGCCGTTAATAAACTGAACGAGACACTTTCCTTCTCGAGGGAACACGGAGCTCCGGAGAGCTTTCATACAGTAGTACTTTTTGGCTGGGTCAGTGAGAAATAAAAGCGTCGGGCTATCACTCTGAAAAATCAAAGAAAGGTGGTAGTATAATTGATGGAGCATTGCGATCTCTGCGTGCATCGCTTGAGCTGGGCGAGCTATCTGCGACAGGATTGTGATCCGATCCGACCCAATCCAATCGGTGCAGGTAATTGATTAATTTCCATGTGGAGTGCAGTCCATTCTCAGTCGCCACCCCTGCTTTAAGACAACAGGGAGGGAGACTCCTCAGAGCATCTCGGTTCCCCCCACCTGGGCTGCCGGCGTGTGCGGTGTGCCTGCCCCTCGGACGGGATAGGTGCACAGCACCACCGCGGCTGATCGGACATCAGAGAGCCCGCTGCTCGCGCGCGTCAATTTGCCGGAAAAGGGCTCCAGCACCAGCAGCCGTGACGGCGAAGGTGAGGACGGAGCAGCGACGCGTCACGCATGTCAGCATGTGGGATTTGCTGGCTGGCCGTGGCCGTGGCCGCTGCCACGGTTGGGTCGGTGCTTTTTTCCCCCCTGTTTCGAAATAAACGGTTGGGTCGGTTGCAAAGGCGATTGATTGGCCTGGCCCCCGCCCGCACATGCGAGGCCCGGCGGCGGCCGGACGCTGCCAACTTGGTGGGTAGGGCACCGCCGGGAAGGGGACGCCGACGCGACGCCGACGGAGGAGGAGAGGACTCACACGGATCAGGTAAAACTCGGCCGTTGCTTTCCCCCCGGCCCGGAGGATGGAGCGAACTGCACCCTCGCCATGCCTTAGATACTGCCCGTGCCCACCACCTCCTCTGTTTGCACGCTGCACCCCTCCTTGCCCTTGTAGCTTTCGGCCGCGCACTATGCGCGCCCGTATTTACCACCAGGCACAGGCAGGGCTATTCCGAGCGTGCCGTCCACATCTTTGCCTTGTGCCCCTCCCTGCTCGGCTTGTCGATTCCGCTTGTCGGCGCACGGGGACAGGCGGACAAGCGAATGTTTGAAGCAATGCGTTGCGCCCGATGTGGGAAGGAGACCGTAAGGCGACGCCGAGGGGGAAGCGGGTGGAGCCTTGCCCCGGATTGGACTCTGAGGGACGACGGACGCCATGAAAGCTAGACCCCGCTTTCTCTTCCTCCATCAGACTACCTTCAAAATCGCAAAGAAACTTTGCTTCTTTCAGGGCACTGCGCCCCAAAAGACACCGAGGACGTACCGTGTGTATTAGAGGCATGCATGCGTTTTTGGCCCTGTTTAGGAGCCTAACTTCTCCAAAATACACTATGTAAAAAGAAGATTCCCCATCACATCAAACATCACATAAAAAATGTCAAGATACATTAGATTAAATGTAGATGAAATCAAAAACTAATTACACAGTTTGGATGTACTGCTGCGACGAATCTTTGAGCCTAGTTAGGTCATGGTAGGACAATATTTACCAAACAAACGAAAAGTGTTCTGATCTTTCGATTGATCTTTTCGATTGCCTTTTGAAATCCGTGCAAAATCTCAGAATTTTACATCCCAATTTTGGGATCTAAACACACCCTTCGAGGTAAAAATATCCTGAACATAACAGTGCTAGGTCGGTCGATCTTTGAAACGTATACAAAGCATAATTTAAGGTCAAATAATTTGCACGCGAAACATAGAGACTTGTTTTTCTAATCCAAAATGTAAAGTAAGATAGGAACTTTCTTTTCAAAAAAAGTAAGGCAGGAACTCTACGTGTACCCTTGGAATAAGAAGAAGGGAAATTGAAGGAAACTAACCTTTTTTTTGTTGGTGCTAATGTCCTTTTCTTTCCATTTTACTGGATGCTTTGCCTGTTTGTAGCTGGATACTTGATGGCCACTGTTCCCTTTTTTTTGTTTCATTAAGTAAGCAAACAAACAGCATGAGTGTCATGAACAATACAAGTACGCAATCATCACAGTAGGTAGACGGCATGCATGCACATGACATCCACGGAGGAATCATAGTGGCATGAGCTTTTTCCCAGTGATTGGTCCTGATCATTGGAGCGCGTTGCCAGAAATGTCAACACAGATAGGGCAGGGTTTCTTACGTGCCACGACGGCATACGTATCATACTTACCAAGTCAAACCAACAGGTGGCTAAAAAAGAAAACAAATATTTGGACGCAAAGATGAGGAGAATTATTATACTCACAAAAAAGATGATGAGAATCTGAAAGCAGCCAATTGAGTCGCCCTATCGTCGTTATTATACTGACATTATTTTAAGTTTCTTGCATATATATAGGAGACATATTGTTCAGAATACTAATCAAATTTCTACTGCCAGTAAGAATAGATAACCAACATAGCACTTCACAAAATTAGTTTAAGGGCACACTCGAGAACGGAGTATACAGAGTAACTACATGCATGACCGTCAGTGAAATTGGGTAGAAATGTTGTTGTTTAGAAGAGCCACGTGTTTGACAAATTGCGTTGACCATGTTGTATCCACCTCCACTGCTGCCTCCACGTCGTAGTGTATACTAGCAGACGCACGGGATGGGATGGGTGGGGGTAAAGGTATTCAAAAGGAGTATAAACAATGTCACTTGAAGAAGTGAGACTGTGAGAGCACGAGATCAAGTGATGAGCAGGGCGCCACGACGCCAACAGGGGAAAGAGAGCTCCTCCAACCAGACTGCATGGTGTAGGGAAGGGGAAAGATTTGTGATCTTGTGCGGCATGTGGTCTCTCTGGAATTCACGAAATGACGTCCGCCATGGGAAGCAACCGACCAGACATGTTCAGGCAATTGATTGGGCGCTTGATGCTTGCTATTTTTTGCTGACTGCTAAGAACTCTTCCCCCAGAGAACGAGCGCCGGCTCAAGTGGCGCCATGGTGTGCCCCTCCTGAGAACGTGAACAAGGTGAATTGCGATGGTGGCTTTTTCGGGGACAGTATGTCGGGGTCCACTGGGGCTGTGCTGAGACGGTCGGATGGGTCTTTCCAGAGGGCATCATCACGATGGCTTGCAACAATAGCCTCTCCCCTTAATGTGAAAGCTGAAGCCTGTCGTGATGGGCTCCGGCTTGCTCTGGCAGCAGGTTCCAGCCGAGTGATTCTAGAGACTGATTCTCTACAATTCGTGTCACTGTGGAGAGATCGCCGGACACAACGATCCGAGATCGCAGTGATCATGGAAGACATGGAGGAGATGACGGATGCTCTGAATTTTTTTAGTGTGCAACATGTTAAACGTTCAGGCAATACTGTAGCTCATACTTGTGCTCAATTCGCATCATCTTCTAGGCCTTGTAGCATGTGGTGTGATCAACCACCTAGCTTTCTTTTACCCTCACTGTTAAGTGATTGTAACCTCCTTCAAGTTTGAATGAAAGCTGTGTTCCCAAAAAAAAAAAAATCTGGAACTCTTTCTTTCAAAAAAAAACCAGACTGCATGCATGTGCAGCTGATACGCCGAGTTGGTGACTGAGAGTGGACAGGCACGAGCTGGGGATCAGATATTCAGACTGTGCTCGAAAAGACACGCGAAATGGGCAGAGGAGCCGTGCAACCTTGCCGGCCGGGGGGTTCTTCGGTGCGGCAGCGGGGGGCTGTGGCGCGGCCTGACACTGGCCGGCCGCACGCGCTAGCAAGGAGCCGGATCAGGGTCAAAGCCACTGCACGTCCTGCATGCAGATGTTTGGAGAGATGATGGGCTCCCTGCCGATCCCTGCTTCCGGCGGGGCGCACGGACAAGCTCACGAGAATTGCATTGCATCAACGTCGACATCGTCACCGGATGCATGCATGCGTGCGTGCAGCGGCGTGGTTTCCTAGATCGTCACTCGAGAAATGACACGCATGCAGCCATGCATGCATGCATGTAAGAGCTCTGAGGCCCTGCCGGCCGCCGGTGTTCATCATCGTCCCTCCTCTCTGGGCTCTGGCTCCATCTCCATTCTCCATGTCCATGTCACCATGTGAGTACAGCCGGCCACACACACGCACTCAAACTGAATACTGTACAACCTATACTATTTGTATTCGACTACTGTTGGCCTTGCCAGCCTGACTCCAATCACCTGGCGAGCCACACCTTTCCGATGGGTTGCCGTCCTGTACGTGATGGAGGACGTCACAACACCTAGGCAAATACGGAGGAGTACCAAACAAACCCAACAACCTTCCGCGTGTTTGGTTAGGATGAAAAAAAATTTCATGTAAAAGGAATCTTGCACGCACGAGTACTCAAATGAGTTTTATTGCAAAACATTTTCACAGATGAGTACAATTTTGCACGACGAATCTAATAAGCATAATTTGCTGCAGTAATGCTACAATAACCATGATCTAATCATGCGGTCAAAGACCTTATTAGGTTCATCTCGCGATTTTGCTCAGGGTTGTGAAGGTAATTTTGAAACTAACTTTATTTAATATATTCGTAATTAGTGGTCAAAGTAGGTGAAAAAAATTTCACCCCTACCAAACACTACCCTTGTACAAAGAGTATGGTGTAGACTACAGATCGAGCATGTCGTGGGCGTCAAACTGTCACGTCTTTCGCGCTCTCGCCGCGTACGAGCTGACGATAGAGGTGAGCGCTCGATGGCACATGGCCGCGGGCAGGCTGGGCGACGCGCGCGGCGCCCCATACCATATACCAAAATGGCAAAGTGAATGGACTCGCGACCATGCACGCAGCGAGCAGAGCTTGTATATCGTCGATCGATCGAGGCGGCGGCGGCGGCGCACGCACGCCCCATGTCGTGTTCGTGTCTCTGCTTTTCCTTTGCTCTGGATCGATCGTACTCGTACATCACATGCTCGCAGCATGCATGCATGCACGGTGAGCCACCACCACCACCCTGCAATTTTAATTGAAGGTGTTCCGCCAGGCGCTTCCATGATTGGCCTGGTGAACCGCCCGGGCCGGGCCGCGCCCACGAGTGCGCATGGCATGGATGATGGATCCATCCATCTCCTCCCTGCGCATGCACGCGACGAGTACGGGCGCGCGCGCACGCCTTCTCCCGTGCCCCTGCCGCCCCCTGCCCGTGCCTGACGCGCGCATGCATGTGGCGTACCCGCCCGGCCGTGGCCGTGCATGCTGCCGCGCAGAGAGAGCCACGCCCGAGCGAGCCACAAGCCCACAACGAGCGCTGGATCGGTGGCAGCGGCAGCGAGCAGCGAGCGCATGTGGCCTGTCGACCGGCCGGCCGGCCGGCGAGCCCGGTGGCGCTGGATCGGCTTTGGTCTCGCGCGCTGTGGAGTCTCGTGCGCGCGGGGCTCTTTCTGCCTGGAGCCCCTGGTCCACCAATAATGGACGGAGGCGGGCGCGCGGGCGGAGGCGGAGGAGGCCACCAGTGCCAGTGGTGGTGTCCATCCATGAGCTGCGCGCCTGCCCGCGCGGGCGACTTTGCACGGCGTCGGCACATGCGTGTACGTGTTGCGGCTGGCGCTCCACGCACGACCCGGTCGGTATCGGGAGCGCGCTTTTGATGCTGGGGCCCCGCCCCCGCACGGCGTCGCGCTGAAAGAGTACGGCGCGCGGTAGCTGCTCCTTGTCGTGGTCGTACTAGGCTCGATCGTAGCTGGTGCATTTTGCTTGCTGTGGAGAAGGAAGGGGGCGAGATGGATGGATGCGGGCAATCGTCGACCGGCCGGAGGAACTGAGCGTGGCATGCTGGGTCGGGCTCCCGGCCCTAGCTGTAGCATAAACCGGCCGAGCAAGAAGCCCAAGGCTGTTTGAGACCAAAAAAAATGTACACAGAGACCAACTGTTTTAGCTAGCTGTCGGTTCTCTGTTACAGGCTCTTTTCTTCTGACTCTTTCGATATGTTGTCGCGGGATAAATCCGCACAGCAAAAGAGGCTCGAGAGGGACAAGGAGGAAAAAAACAGAAAGCATCAAGGTCACCCCCGTTCGCTATTCTGCCGTCTGATGACGCTCAGCTCGACCGACAAAGGTTCGAGCGTGCCAGCAGGCAGCTAGCAGCAAACGGACCAGTGCGTGTCTCCCCTCCCAAATCTGTTGACCGACGATCGGACGCAACGCAAGACGGCCGGACGGGCGGCCGTGTCACTACCGACCGCCCCCGGCCGTCGATCTCGAAACGAGACCCGCGCCCGGCCCGCCCTGCCCTCCCCCAGGCCAGATTCCCCTTTCCGGAACAGTGGCTTTACACACACATGAGAAAAGTTGCCTGCGCAGCGCGCACGCGACGCTGTCACTTTGCAAAAACGGTGTGCGTGAGCGTGCCGATCGATGGCGACTGATAGATAGCTCAGCTCAGATCAGCTCAGCCTCATCACTCATCAGATCAGGTAAAGCTAAGCGGCCGGCCACGTACGTCCCCAGCAAAAAGGAGCTGATGAGGAGGCCTAGCTGAGGGGCACACCGCACACCACCAGAGCACACGCACGCACGCACTAGCTGCCTGCCCCGGCCCTGAATTGATCGATCGGGACGCGCACGTTAGGCCCATGCATGCCCCTGCATCCTGTCGATCGAGTGTCGACGACGTGTTCAGGTTCAGCCCCGTGCACATCTAGGAGGAGAGTGTACTGATTGTCTCCTGTTCGTTTGGGGTTAAACATAAAGTGGAGATGCAGGTTTTTGCCCCCCTTCGTTCCCTTCTTTCAGATCGGAAACGAGGGAAAACGATAAGAACAATGTACAAACGAGGGAAAAGATTCCGTGTCATTTTCAGGCGGAGCAGTGCAGAGATTGATGGCGTTACGGTCTGGGCCATTGGCGCCAAACACGAAGAACTAGTTGGGTGTCAGGGTCACTCAGACCGTCTCCAGCAAGGTTGCCGTTCCCCTTGCGCAAATGGTTCTCCTTGAGGAAAGGAGAGAGAGGAAGCGCGAGCCGTGCTCCCAGCGGTCACGCGCATCCCTCGCGCATCCCGCAGCGGTCGTTTATTATCATTTTTATGGCCGTCAACTCCTGCAAATTGGAGCATGAATTGCACTTTCACACTAGAATATGAGCTTAAACTCATACTTTCCACCAGTGTCGATGTCTATTCGAATGCAAGTATTTAGCATAAGAAATGAGAGGAATCCAATGCACTTTCACTCCACTCCAATCCAAGGCACTCAAATCCGGCTACCACATGGATTCTTCGGATCCATGATGTCACCAATCCATGTGAAGAACTACGGGCCAGATCATACGCGCTACCACGTCAGCATCACATGGATCCATGGGCCCACACCGCCAGGAAACGTGCCATGCACGGATGAGAGGCATTAGGGCCCACATGGAAGCGAGCCAGACGAAGCACAAGCCGGAGGTGTAGGTCGGGAGCGCCGACCCTAGGATCGGCCGAACCGACCAAGGGTCGGTTGATCTCCCCCTCCACATGGCATTTGCTCATTAGTCCTTGGCTGCATCCCGGGGGTGTTTTGGAGCACTTGGAGCCTCGGAGCAAGCCACTCCCTTGTCTATAAATAGGAGGGGAGAGGCTCCATTTCACACACACCACCAAGCTCTCAAGTTCCACTTCTCTCTTGTGTAGCTCTCTCTCCCTCTCTCTAATTCTGCCCATGTGAGGTGATTATCACCTCTATGTGGTAGAATGATGATGAGAAGAGATCTAGATTAGGATTAGTTGAGAGGCGCAGGGTGAGGAGTGAGTTGATGTCCTCGTGGATGCTCGTTCTTCATTTAGATCAAAGTGAGTATTTCAACATTTCTTATTTAGACTATAGTGGACATCATACATGCTTGATTTGTTCTTGTGTTCTTAGCTCGTTCATAAGTTAGAGGCTTGTGTTCTTCGTGACACAAGGCTTCGATCCTTAGAGCTAGCTCGAGTCCATATACCGCTTTGCATGCTCGATCTGTCTAGCTAAGTGAGTCTGCTGTATCTCGTTTGTTTGCATCCATAGCTTCCTTTCTGCTCCGTAGCTCGATGAATAGTAAGATGGTTTGAATCCGTTCTTTCTCTAGTTCGAGGGTCCGTATTTATACGGGTCGCTATAGTGTAGTTAAGCGGTCGATGACGAACGCACTATAGTAGTTACCAGGGGTGCAGACGTGGTGTCTGGGCCCTGGTTATCCTTCGAAGATCGTGCGCTTGCGTAACAAACGAGGTAGGCCGCAGTGGTGACAGACTGTTGGACCCTTTGCAACCCTCCGCGTCGGCGTACCGAGTTGGGCTCGATGTCAGTACATTGGCCTCTCCGTAAAAAGTTAGAATGTGCTGTCACCCCACGGGGATGACTGAGAACGGATAGATGCGTCTTGAGAGCTAAGTCCCTCAAGGAAGTGCTTCTCGTATACCTACCTACCCCATCGGAAGCTGGTGTCCTTGGATAGTCCCTCTCTGGTTACACTCCGTCCTAGGAACGAAACCCGACGGGAATACTCATTCTCCTAGGGAGAAGTACTACAATGGTGTATCCGTGCGCTTGCGGATTCGTTCGCACTCGTTAGTGTACCCGGGAGTTTCTTACACGCTCACGCTAGTGCGCCAGTGGTGGTGACATTAAGAAACGCCAACAAGCATTTCGGCGTGTTTTGGGACTTTGTTGTTAACCTTCGAGCCCATCTATCCTCGTATTTATCTTTTTCCTTTTTCTTCTACCTTCACCCTCGTTACCCTTTTTGAGATATCCTTTTGTTTTCTTTACTTCTACCTCTATCCCCGCTACCCATGGAAGGTTATCCTTGTAAACACCTTCCACCTTCGAGGAGTGAACCCTCAGAGCCATCTTTGTCAATACCCACTCTTACATCTGGCTGTTGGCTTCGCCCCTCTCTCATGAAGCTAATTCAGGACCTATCCTTCTCGAGGTTAAGTCATGAGAACCTCTTTGATCATGTGAGAGACTACGAGCATCTGATTGAAACTCGGGGTAAAACCAGAGAATCACCGGATGCTCGGAAAAGAGAGTTCTTCCCGCTATCCCTCTCCGGGAAAGCACGGGATTGGCACCGTTGTTTCGGTAGAGACTACCTTACTTGGGAAAGGATGAGAGCAGCTTTCTGCTCCCAATTCTTCCCGACACGACGTGTCATCTCGTTAAGGACCAAGATTCTCTATTTCAAGCAATGTGAGGAGGAATCACTAGGAATGGCATGGAATCGTTTCGCCTCCGCGGTGGAAGATTGCCCAGTTCTCTACATTCCCGACTGGATGTTGCTCTAGCACTTCTGGTTTGGATTGCAGAAGGATGACGCCATGAGGCTTAATGCTCTCTCCGGAGGATCCTTTGTGCACCTAGATGCTGTTGAGGGAAAGGAGATCGTGGAGAATCTCCAGGATTTCAGCTCCCCTTGCATCCCGGTCAATGAGGCACCCACCAGAGGAAATGTTGAGCCTCCTAGATCCATCATCAGCCGAGTCCAAGATTTCATATCCACTCTTTTTGAGCTCTGGCTGAAGATGTCATTCCTGAATAGCAGGAATCTAAGGGAAAGATTTCGTGGCGCGAGATCTACCCTTGGGTTCCCCTCTCGTGCATCTTTTTAGACCTTCTCCCCGAGACTTTGTCTCGTGGGAGGATGAAGAGAGTAGTTCGGAAAGAATGATCATTCCCGGCCAGGATGGCTTGTTCGATCCTCACTACTATCTCCTAAGGAGGGTATGAGGGGCTTATCGTGTTTCTACGTTGAGGTTTGAGCTGAAGTGCCTTGCACTGAAGTTTCGTATAAACCAAGACATCGGTCTTTGCTTTATAATCCATTGGATTCATTCATCAGACCGAAGGAGCACGATCATTTACCGATCGACTGGGTACCTTCACTTTTCATCTCAAGCCCGTCAATCGATGCCAATCAGTCAGAGAAACTTGAACTTCGTATCTTATGCCCGACTTGATCGATGCCCAATGGGAGTTGAACTTTCCAGCTTATCCATAACCTCCCATTGGAAGCTTAGGCCAGACCTTGGGATGCTTCCATCGCTCCGATGAGAACATCGAACCCTCTGCCTAAGGTAAGAGCGAGTTAAATCTTGTTCTTCGTCCGAACTCTGGTTCATGATCGTACACCGGCTTTTGGAAGTCCATGCTCTATCCTCTTTGAAGGCCGAGTGTCTTTCTGAGCTTGAGTTCACTCAGAGATCGGTACCTATTGGTGAAGCACTAGCCTCAGTGCTCAATCTTTTCATCTCCGAGTTCCGCAACCCCGAGTCCGTGACCACCTTAGGGATGCCTCGGCTTCACAGGATGATCATGCTTGCCTTCAGCTTCGATATACCTTTTTGGGCTCGAGTTCGTATACGCACTACCCTTGCAGATCAGAGCTTATCATCACATCAACATTATCTGCAAGGAGATGGTCATGAGTTGAGAAAGGAGATCACAAGACACCGATCCCGAGTACTCCCGACTCATCTTGTTTCCCAGAAGAATTATCCTTGCATCTTGTGGACAAAGTGATTATGCAGAGAAAGAAATTGCCAAGATAAAGAGGGGTAAGCAAAGGACCACGGGAAGGCAACACCATCGTGGCGACACGGTGGACGTTTCATGATCACCGTCAGAAGTTCCGACACTTTTTGACGAACCGGGTATGTTGCCAAGGTGAGCTCCCCCAGATTTTGTATGATTATATTATGGCTTGGCCAAGGTTGTTATATAGTAGAGAAGGAATATTCAACCTCAACCTTATCCTAACCTTAAGCCTAAGCCAACCTTTCCATCTCGGGGAATCCACCTGGGCCTTTGGTCCTGAGACTTGCTGGGGCCCACACGAGAAGGGGAAGGCCGAGGGCCCACAGGGTCGGGCCGAACCCAGGTTCGGCCGAAACCCTGGTGACGCCGCCTCCCTTCTTCTTTCGCGTGTGCGTCTCGTTCTCCTCCAGAAACCTTCTCCTTGCCGCCCGACGAGTTTCTGCGTCGCGAGAACCATCTCCTCTACCTCACCATCCTCAGCTTATCACCGCATCCATGGCCGGAAGGAGTGTTGTCCCCTTCGACGGTTCCACCTCGTCCACCGGTCCAGGGGCAGGAGGCAACCCCTCCATCGTTGCCGCCCCCGCTGCAGACCTCGCGATGGTGGCCGGAGTCCTAGATGTTCCTCCGCTCGCCACCATCCCACCGGGCGGAAGGATTCCAGGCACGCCGCCGTCTAGGTGCTCTGCCTCACCTGGGAAGAGGCACATGAGACGGGCGGCCAGCCCCTACGGCAGGTCGACCATGACTCAGCTTCGCCCCAAGGGTTTGCGTTCGCTCCACCTAGCACACCTGGATTGTCGCTAGTTGGAGGGCAGACGAGCTCAGCGCAGTCCACTCCTTCACCGCAGCCGCCGGTGACCATAAAGCCGGCACTACCCAAGGAGAAGGCTCCTGAGGCACGCCCAGCTCCAGTTCTGCCAGAGGAGGATGAAGACCTTGGCCTGGACGATGGATTGCCACCGCTGTCCTACACTAGGAGGTCCAGGGAGAGGACTCGGGCAACCGAGCAACTCCCCAAGCTCTCCTCGGTGTGCCAAGACCGATGAAGGAATTGGAGGCCAGCAACGAGAAGCTCAGGGCTGCTTACTCAGAGCAGAAGTTGGACCTGGCCGAGCTGAGAGATGACATGCGCAACCTTCGTCGCGGCCTCTGTGTGAAGATGAGGAGGCTGTTCTCGGCGACGGGGCATGCGGCCCTCTATGATGCCAAGTAGTGGGGATTTGTCCCAACTTTAGTTTATTAGGCGCTAGTCTAGGTCTAGGTTTATTTCCCTTTATTTCATTTATTTCTTTGCATGTGTGTAAGCGCCTAATCATTTTGTTTCTAAAACATTTGGATTTGAATAAAATGGCTCACCGGTCATGTAACCCGGTCTAGCCACCCTTGTGTCATTACTTTGGTCTTTTGATTTAGAGGACATCTAGGTCGAGATAGTGTGGGGGAAGATCCACGACTCTCCCAATGTAGGCATGACATTTTCATACGTACCCACTGTGAGCACTCCGCGCTAGCCGATCGATCACCTACAGAGAACCTGAACGAGACCCGCACGAGTTCACTCCTGTGGAGAGCCTCTCATGGTTCAACTCCCATGCATAGCGCCGGTTTGCATCTCGACAACTCACTCTCTTTCATTCCTGAGTTTTATAAGCTATATTTGTCTATCTCTAAGCTAAAACTCGAATGATGATGCTAAAAGATCACCCACTCGCTTGATACCTGAGTAGACTTACATATGTTTTATTCCTTGTTATCTACCCGATGCTTGTGAACCATAACCTTCTTAAGGACAAGCATGTTCACCTAAGTAATTGACAAGTATGATATGGCTGGATAATATGATCTGTTGCTCTGATGACTAACTCTCTTGGGTTATTTATTTTAAAAACTCAAAACCTCTTGGAAGGGCTCCTCGTTGATATGCCTCTGTCCCATTAGAGCCATATGATCTTCATAGTTGAAACCTTAGATTCATATGCTGCTTGTTATTGCATTGAGCCTTGTCAAATTCTGTGACCCTTGTGAGAATTCTTTTCATCGCTTGCATGATCAAATTCATGTGCACCCCACCTATTTCCTCTACACTGGAAGTTAGCATTGTATCATTCATCCATTCCACAAGAGTAAAATCTCCCTATGTGGTGTGACCTCTCTCTCTAAAAGTATCCTTAAAAAAAGAGAGATATGGGCTATGAAAAAAAATATATACACATGCCCAAAGCATGTTTGGAAAAAGAGAGAAAGGATAGCCCATATCCAAAATAAAGGAGAAAAAAAAGAGAGGGATGGTCATGCAAAAAGGAGTTCCATAATTTTAATGGTAATAACTAGTGTCCATTCCGGGGCTAGTGTCCACCTTACCATCAACCCACAATTCTCATCATATATGTATGGTAATATCTAGCACCCATTCCAGGCCTAGTATCCACCTTACCATACCCACCATAGCCATGCCGGTGCACATCTTGATCTGATGGTATGATTTGATTTTCTTTGTGGATCAAGTTTTTGACTTTGCAATATATGTAATGCAAGTATGCTTTCTCTTTATCCTACCCTGAGCTCCACATATAGCCATCATTAGAAGTAGGATGAAGAAAGGCAAATGCCTTAGTGAGGACATATACATATTGAGCGATCTGAGAGAATCAAATGAGGAAGCCACCAAGAGTTTTGTTTATGAAAAACTTGCAAAAACCCCAAGGTGTTTATCATCAGGTGCATAAGTGACTTGATTCACAACTGTTCTACTTTTCAATCACCCAAGGGAACATGATAGCCACTCCACAGAGGTTCACAGGAGCAAGGTATAACTTGGAATATCTCTTATGTTTGTCTTACTCTTTGGTATTCATGACCCACTTGGCTTTGTTTCCCCTTCACTCGGGACGAGCAAAGGTCAAGTGTGGGGTGTTGTTGACGGCTGTTTATTGCCATTTTTATGGCCGTCAACTCCTACAAATTGGAGCATGAATTGCACATTCACACTAGAATAGGAGCTTAAACTCATACTTTCCACCAGTGTCGATGTCCATTCGAATGCAGGTATTTAGCATAAGAAATGAGAGGAATCCATGCACTTTCACTCCACTCCAATCCAAGACACTCAAATCTTGGCCAATCAGGGCTGCCACATGGATTCTCCCGGATCCATGATGTCACCAATCCATGTGAAGAACTCTCGACGAATAATCATACCGCCACATCAAGCATCACATGGATCCATGGGCTCACTTTGCCAACTAAACCACCAGGAAATGTATCATGCACGGAAGAGAGGCATTAGGGACCACATGACGGCTGAGCAGACAAGCACAAGCCGAGGAGGTAGGGAGCTCGGCCGACCCTAGATCGGCCGAACCGACCTAGGGTCGGTTGATCTCCCCCTCCACGTGGCACTTGCTCATTGGTCCTTGGCTGCATCCTGGGGTGTTTTGGAGCACTTGGAGACTCGGAGCAAGCCACTCCCTTGTCTATAAATAGGAGGGGAGGGGCTCCATTTCACACACACCACCAAGCTCTCAAGTTCCACTTCTCTCTTGTGTAGCTCTCTCTCCCTCTCTCTAATTCTGCCCATGTGAGGTGATTCTCACCTCTATGTGGTAGAATGATGATGAGAAGAGATCTAGATTAGGATTAGTTGAGAGGCAGAGTAGGGGTGAGGAGTGAGTTGATATCCTTGTGAATGCTCGTTCTTCATTTAGATCAAAGTGAGTATTTCAGCATTTCTTATTTAGACTATAGTGGACATCATGCATGCTTGATTTGTTCTTGTCTTCTTAGCTCGTTCATAAGTTAGAGGCTTGTGTTCTTCGTGACACAAGGCTTTGATCCTTAGAGCTAGCTCAATAGTCCATATACCTGTTTGCATACTCTGATCCTATTTAGCTAAGTGAGTCCGCTGTATCTCGTTGTTTTCATCCATAGCTTCCTTTCTGCTCCGTAGCTCGATGAATAGTAAGATGGTTTGAATATGTTCTTTCTCTAGTTCGGGGGTCCATATTTATACGGGTCGCTATAGTGTAGTTAGCGGGTCACAGACGAATGTATTTTATAGTAGTTACCGTGCGCAGGCGTGTCTGGGCCCTGGTTATCCTTCGAAGACCGTGCGCTTGCGTAACAACCGAGGTAGGCTGCAGTGGTGACAGACTGTTGGACCCTTTGCAACCCTCGCGGGCTGCATCGAGTTGGGCTCGATGTCGACATTGGCCTCTCCTTAAAAAGTTAGGATGTGCTGTCGCCCCATGGGGATGACTGAGAACGGACAGATGCGTCTTGAGAGCTAAGTCCCTCAAGGAAGTGCTTCTCGTATATCTACCTACCCCAGTGGAAGCTGGTGTCCTTGGATAGTCCCTCTCTGGTTACACTCTGTCCTAGGAATGAAACCCGACGGGAATACTCATTCTCCTAGGGAGAAGTGCTACAATGGTGTATCCATGCACTTGCGGATTCATTCGCACTCGTCAGTGTACCCGGGAGTTTCTTACACGCTCACGCTAGTGCGCCAGTGGTGATGACGTTAAGAAACACCAACATAGGGACGTGCGAAGTCTAGACCCCCGACGCCATGCCTGCTAGTATGCAACTACTGTGCAAATCACTGTACCACTCCACTGTAGCTGCCCTCCTTTGGTCTATAAAAAGGAGAGGCAGACGACCCCGGACACGCTCACACAACACACGCATACGCACAACTCACTCTCGCTCCACACTCCACTACTCCCGATATTGGCACTTGCCTCAATCATCGTAGTTGGGACTTGGGGGATTTGCCTCCTCTCCCACCTTGCTTGTAGCCCCTCTGGCACCACCGGCACAAGCTAATACAAAGGCGCAAGCACATCCGCTAGACGACGGCCCGTGGCGGAACTAGGATAAACCCGTCCCTTTAGCTTAGCAGACCATCGAGACCGATCGCAGGCGCT